>JAAGNO010012976.1:11600-35490 GCA_033439905.1 Ceryle rudis | reverse complement strand
GAGAAGGGCAATGAAGCTGGTGAGGGGTCTGGAAAGCATGCCTTATGAGGAGAGGCTGAGGGAACTGGGGTTGTTTAATCTAGAGAAGAGGAGACTGAGAGGAGACTTTATCACTCTACAACTACCTAAAAGGAGGTTGTAGCAAGGCTGGTGTTAGTCTCTTCTCCAAAATTACTAATGATAAAACAAGAGGAAATGGCCTCAAGTTGCGTTAGGGGAGGTTTAGATATTAGAAAGAAATTCTTTACTGAGAGAGTGGTTAGACACTGGAACAGACTGCCCAGGGAGGTGGTGGAGTCACCATCCCTGGAGGTGTTTTAAAAAAAAGAGTAGACATAGCACTTGAGGCTATGGGCTAGTGGATAGAGAGATGTTAGGATGAAGGTTGAAATCAATGATCCTAGAGGCCCTTTCCAACCATAATGATTCTATGATTCTATACCCCGCTAAGAAGCTGCAAAATAGAATTCCCAGCTGTTGTATATACAAAAAACAAGTACAATTATCCCAAGTATTTTTTAATTCACTGTTTTAAGTACAAATTTTGAAGACTCCTTTAAATCAAAACAAAGCTTTTTATTTTCTTAGCTACATATTGTAGAAAGGAAAGTGTTTTTTTAAACTTACTTCTTCATGGACAATTACTGCAACAAATAGCTGATAATTCTAAAGGAAAAAAAGGGTAGATAGGGTCAAATTTATTATGCATATTTCCTCACAAGTTGTATTGTTTACTACGCCTCTCAAATTTTATTGTAACAAAATCAGCACTCATTCTTACATCTTTATCAAGAATGAAACCACTATACCCTCCTATTCAAGGTCAGGAAACATTTTATTAGCTGTAGACTTTTATTCCCAGCAGGAGAGAAGAAAAATGCAGCATGCGTTAATCAGATTGTAAGCACATTCATATTATCAAAATATCAGCACAGACACCTCTTAACTGAGTTTGCAGTAATTCAAATGCAGAACCTGATTACAGAGAGAGTATTAGAGACTTGATCAATCCTCATTTCACTTGTTTAACTGAAACAGAAAAAAATGATGGTACAAAGGAAATGGTTTAAGTCTTTACACGGCCCACAGCCTCATATCATGCTAATACTTAGATATTAAAATTGGAGGCAGGAGGGGAACACAGGAAGAATACCTCTCCTCGATTAATTTTTAATTTAATTTGACACTTTAAAGTTCTACAGTCTTTTTGTTTCAATATAATTTGCTTTCTATTATCATCAAAAACAGTGAGTAGTAAGATCCCTCCCCTCGGTAATTTTCAGACAGAAATTGCCCCAGGCAGGATAAAGTACACAAATATATATTTATACATAGCCAGAGACTCAGTGTTTCATAAAAAAGGTTACTGGCTAAATAAATGATCTTCCATAAGGTGTGGTGCTTGCTGGAAACTCACAGAATACACTGACCACGGATGAGAACAGACTTTAGTTAAAGAGACTAAAGTCAACATAACCATCTCTTCCTAAAGTCTGGGAAAACAGAAAGACTTCATAGTCTGCTTCAGAGCTAATCCTAGTTTGCACTCCTTCACACCAGTCAAGGGGAAAAAGTAAATTCCGAAGTGAAGAAAATCTCAGAATCAAATCGCCTGGTCCCCTTCCAAGCAGATTGACCTTGGAGCACTTCTCCTGAAGACACAGGTTCAATGTAACAGCTAGTGGGAGATACTTGCTTCTGAGAACTGATTTGCAGATTCTCTTGCAGATTTCACAGACAAACACAAGCTATTTTTTGCACCTGTACATTGTGTCAGGGCCCATTTAGTAAATAATACCATTAACAAATAAATCACTCTGTCCTTGTAGTAACTTCATTCTTTCAAGAGATTTAAGGAGTGCGTCAGTACAGTTACATAGAAATTAAGACCAAGATCCAGATCTTGATTAAACTGGATGACCAAAACATGAAGCACAGCTGAATGGTCAGAAATCAAAAATAAAAGCCATAGCTCCCTAATCCAAAGCAAAGGAGATGAAAATGCATGACTATAGCTACTTCTCTTCATTGTTCTCAGTGTGTCTTGGAAAACCAGTTAGCCATCTGTCCATACCTTTAACACGCTTCCTCTTATTTCCAGACTCTACCAGAGAAGTATCTTAATTGGTTGTGTTCCAAACATACACAAGTTAATCAGTACCTAGTACTAAATTAGAATTAAAAAAAAAAAAAAAAAAACAGGAGGGGGAGAGGGAAGGAATCAATACAGAGATGGCACTGTACTCTACTCTTCCTAACTGATTTTATGCACTGGCCAATAACAGAGGAAACTCCACATTATTCCCATATAATTCCAAACTGGGACAATAGATAAGATGTTATAAACAAACAAATAGGATTTGAAGCTTGAAGATTCAGCATAGGAGCTATATGAACTGAAGGAGTAGCTACACAAACCTCCAGGGGAAGTATGCTGTTATCCTCTGCAGATTAACCGCTAAGGGGTACAGCACACTTCACTTCTGCTTTATGTTCTGCTTATCCATATGATTTATACACACGATAGCTATTCATTCTTTTAATGCCTTTGATAAAAGCCTAACCTAAGAATGTTAAACCCTACATGAACCATGATGCAGTTATTCATTATGTACTTTAATGCAGCGTGTACCAGAGCAGTCAGATAAATGAGTCTACAATCATTTTGTACATTTTTAAGCACAGCCTTATCTCCTCATTTGCTGGCTTCCTTGATGGGAACTTCTAACTGTGACTAACATGTAGAGTACACAGTATCTTAAGTACCATATCCACAAGAGGCGAGATCTTACATTCACCAGTTGACAGTCAGCAGCAACAGTCTTTACTTTACAAAATGTGACTAAACATTTAACAATTTTTGAGAAGCAAGTGTTTCTTTTCCCTCTTAGAGGGACAGAAAAATAATAGAAAAAAAAAAAAAAGAAACTGTTTGGACTTTTAGTCTTAAGTGGAAACATTCATAAATTTCTTGCCAAGAATTTGCCTACCCCTACAATTTGTATATGGCATACTATACACTTTTCTTCAGTTACTGCCTGATAACATGTTATTTCTCTTCATTGAGAACTTGCTTAGTAAGCACAATTTCCAAAGGATGCCTAAGACACTACACTATACAAACTAATTTCTAAGCAAGGCATTTTCCAATACTGCCACACTGAACAGTGGCAGTGTGACACACTGGCAAGGATTTGGCTCGCCTGTCAATGCAATGCTGATAAGGGTTAACTTTTTAATCACTTGCAAGGACTTATCCTAAAAGAGTTTAGCAGTTCCAAGACTCCTTTAAGCACATAAACCTTTGATGTACCTTCCTTAACTAAAACTTAGTGATTCATTTGCAAGCTACCTTTGAAGCAATTGTGAAACTATCCATTTCCAAAGCTGGTCCTAGTGCATGCAGCTCAGAACAATCCACGGAAGCCTAGACTGATGGGCAATGCGATATAAATCTCTTTGCTCAAGAATTACGCAAGGCTTCCTGTATCAAGGAAGTTAACACATTTTTTTTGATTAAAATCTGCATAATTATTAAGCCATATTCATACAACTCTGAAAGAAACTTTAAAGTTAATTAAAATTCTAGGAGATCGGGTCTTCTTTCAGAAAAGGCTGTATTTTCCCTGAATTCAGAATAAAAATGAATTAGTTCCTCATATAATTGGATGCACTACCCACTGGCATAGTACAGATGCGATTTCAAATCCATCTTAGGTTACTGGTGGCAACAATACTGTCAAAATAGCAGAAGCCTATAAAAACAATATGAAATAGATCTATGCCTAGCATTTCACAAAGCATGACTACATCAATTAACAGTCTTGCAAAACAAAACAAAACTGCAAGAAAATGCTACTGTATCAAGGACACCAAGTAAAAGATAGAGATGAAATTATCTCCAAGTAACAAAGGTGGGAAGACAGTCCCTCTAGAAATGCTCTCCTTGTCTTCGGTCTTTAAACACTCTTCTAAACTGACAGTAAGATTGTAAGCACACCTGGAGGTCACCTGGAAATATGAATTTGTATTTACAGACAGGATTTTCAATTAAGCAATATTCTTACGGAATAAGGAATGATTCTTTAATACTAGGAACTGCTTTCACTAAGAAAGCAGTTCTGATGTCATATAAAATAAAGGTTTTACCTCTGAAGTGCTAAGAGTACTCAAGAGAGCATAGAAAATTGGGGATTTATGTGGAACAAGAACTACAGATGGAGATCACTTTTACCTTGTTTATCCATGAATCCAACTCAATTACATGGTCTAAAAACATTCTTTCACTATCAAATATTAAACAAAAATTTCATAAAATATTTAAAAACAGCCTCTCACTGTGAGGCCAGAAATGCATTTGATTTACACGTTAATGTAATTATGCAAATGTTGAAACTTTCATCATGTCCTGCAAATAGTTTCATTCCTTTGGGAGTTTTATCTACTCCATTTATTTTAAGAAGTGCTTTTCATCTCTTTAAGTGATTTTCTTCTGTCCCACCTCACCTCCAGGAGGCAAGTAGGCATCAGGCTGCTACTCTCCCCCAAGCACACCTCTTCTGACAGCAAAGAGCACAGACTGTAGCTGGAATCAAGGATGTCTTCAGTTATCAAAAGCAAAGGTGAGGCAGGAGGAGAAGCCAGATATCCAAGCTGGCCTCCTGATCTCTCACTCAGTGTCCTGATGCTGCAGTGAAGATGCAGAGAGCAGTCATTAACAGTTCTGACAACATGGGCATCCACCCAACACACGTAACAGATGCTGAAGACAAGCTGAAGCCCAGCTGTGAAGTCTGAGGCAGTCTATGTTTTAAGAGAATTCTTCAGGCTGTCACTCACTATTAGTGCTTAACGATAAATCAAGGATATAAATCCAAATTACATTCTCTGCTAATTAAGCAGCCACATGCAGCTTCCTCCCCTTCCCACCAACTGTGAAACTTAAAGATTCAAGAGAAAGATGCTTACATCAAAAAGGGCATCTTTGTCCGACTCTGTAACAACGTGAGCATCATTAAGCTCAAGTGCACTCCTCATGCTATACACTGCAACCCTTCTATTCCTTCACTACAGAATACGAACACTTAAAGGACCTTGCTTATCCCCATCTCTTCTGCAGCACACATCCTCACAGCATAAAGGCAGAAGCCTCACCACAAAACTCATTTTTTCATTAAATATTTTCTCTCCAGGAGAGGACAATAATGGTTTTACCTATGAAATACAAGGCCACTATCTTCCAAAAAAACCTTTTTTCTTCCAGAAAAAAATAAAATAATTAAAATCAAATACCATATGGCCATAGAGTACCCTATAGGAACTCCCTTATAAGAAACAATTTTATAGCATTCTGAGAATTCTGGAACATTTGTACATCCACCTCAGTTGCTAAAACTACTGTTTCCATTCCATTGTCAGCAAGGATTTAAGGTAAGACTTCTTATCTGAATGAGTAATCAAATTGCTTTAGGAGTCCCAGTGTTATGTTATCATACACAATTATATGACAGCACTGGCAAAATAGATATTATCTAATTGGTACAGGGATTCCCAAATCCTTTGAAAAGAGATTGTCCATAAACCATAAAATTAAGTAGGCCATGCACTAGCACAGCTACACACAACAGCAATGAAGTGGAAACAAAAAGATCACATTTATAGAGGAGATTGGTTAAATTACTAACCAAGAATATTAGAATTGGAAGTATGGTTTTAGAAAAATTACTGGAGGCAATAGTATTACAATACAGAAATACGTGCACAACCATGGCAATGCAATGAAAAGATTGCTCTGCTGCTAGCAGGGCTCAGTTGTTCCTGGAGGGATCAAACCAAAGGCTACTGAAATTCAGGAAACTGAAATAGTGCAGGTGAAGCGTTATCATCATTTAAAATGAAGCGTTTTAAATAATGCTCAAATGTATGTTTCCAAAGCATTTTTATTGTTTCAGTTATATTTTAGTTTGGCCAACACATCCTTTCAATAGCAATGATATCTTCAGAAATTATCTCAGTTTTTTTTATAAAATATCACTAGAAGTGTTTTAGTTAACATTACAAGCACACTAACAAAACTACTTCCAGCTTTAATACCAAGTATCAAATTAAGTGATTACAACAGCAACTGTGGACTAAGAATTGCATTCAACTTCTGAGGTCAGTTTTATATATGCACAAGCACAAACACACACAACAGCAGAATGGAATTGCATCTGCAGAGAACAGACTATCTAGTCCAGTAGCACCACCTTTGAAAGTGGTCCGTGCATACTTTAAAGTTTTTTTTCCTCAGGCCATCTATGTTGCAGAATGAAAAAGACAAATACACCCAAAAAAGCATTAAGTGCAATTCAAGCTGTACTTCAGCTTCTTTAAAGATGAGTGATCACTTAGACTTCATTCCTCTTTTGAATAGTAATTTGGTGAAAATTCTTTCTTTCCCGTGCAACGTTACTGAGGTTTGTAGCTGTTGTGATAACGTGTGCTTGGGAAACAGCTGCATCTCAGGCAAAGAGATTTCATTGACAACTCACTTTACACTGTCTGATTGTTCTGATGCAGTTTGATTTCTGCAGCCGTGGTGGAAGAGATACACCAGGCTTCTTCCACTGCTTAGAGAAAGTCAAGCCCAATGAGTTACAAGCATACAATTGAAAACTCTCAAGATGGGTATTTTATCAATTAAAAACAAACTGTTGAGGGCAATAAGCAGCTCCTAGCCACTTCCATAGGCTGGAAACAAGTTACATTGTCCCACAGAGTTCCACACTCTTTCCACCCTACCCTACAACCACCAAAAATGCCTGTACTGCTATTTCAGAATTAAGATGGTTTTTTTCTGTCAACCTTGCAACTCTGTCATTTACAAATTTGTCATTTCTCAACAATATTAACTCTAAGGCCTCTTACTCCACCACTTGAAATAAAAAGTGCTGCAACTTTAGAGCTTACTTGGCACTACTTACTCTTAAAATTTCCTTTTTTTTTTTTTTCCTCCATCTGGCAAGCATTGCAAAATTTAGTATGCAAGTTACACAGGCTCAATTCAATTCCTAGATTAGATCATGCAACTGAGATGTATGGAACACTTTTAATCCAGGTTCCAATCTCAGGGGTTTATGCACCTTGCAAGATTTTGGTCCTTAAATCTTACGGATTTCAAGAAATGAAGAGACAAATCTGAAAAAATAGAATCTAATCTTTCTGCCAAAAAAGTTCAGTGTCTCTCCTCCTTCTTACCCACTGATCCTTTTTGTATCTTCTCTAGGGCAGTGCCAGGTTGTCTCAGAATACACCCAAGGAGGCGAAGGGTCTGAAGAGGCCAGAAATGACCATGAAAAAACAGATTTCAAAGAAGCATACCTGTTATCTCTAGATGTTTATATAGTGGTATGTAAACTGAAGAGGACCTGTTTACAAAGGTCTGTAGTGAAAGGACAAGGGGTAATGCTTTTAAATTAGAAAAGAGTGGATTTAGATTGGATGTAAGGAAGAAGTTCTTTACCACGAGAGTGGTGGAGCACTGGAACAGGTTGCTCAGGGAGGTGGTTGAGGCCCCATCCCTGGAGACATTCAAGGTGAGGCTTGACGAGGCTCTGAGCAACCTGCTTTACTTGAAGATGGCCCTGCTCTCAGCAGGGGGCTTGGACTAGATGACCTCTAGAGGTTCCCTCCAACCGAGACATTTCTATGATTGCTGGATAATTGTTGCAAAAGGTTTCCTGGGTATGCTACAATCATACAAATTCAGTTCAAAATGATTCACAAAGGAGTTACTAAATGAGTCTTGTTTGCTAGATTTCACCCAGGAATCTTTCTCCCAATCTTACATGTATGATAATTGCTAAAGCCTGTGGTATTTCCCATGAAAAACAAATTAGGCTTTAATGAAATATGCACATTCCAACATACTGAGGCTAATACCAAGCAGCTCCTGCAAGCCCAGGGAGCCCAGGCAGATGATGCTTCCCCAGCAGCACACATTCATCTGCCCTCCACTTCACGTCAGGAAAGTGTAGAAGCAAATGCACATGTTCAGTCGTGACAGAGCTACCTGTCCAACACAGGCAATGGGCTGTCAGTAACCGATGCGATTGCATTTATTAATACATCTAGAGATTCAAAAGTCTCCTTGCTGGTACGTTTTTTATCGCTGTAATTTAATTTTGAATTTTTGATTCCCGAGCCCATCAATAAACATACTGAACTATTAATGAGGCTACAGTACCATCATTTCAGAGAAATGAAATGAATATAATAGGTGTAAACAGGCAGTCTGCAGTAATACTACATACTACACACTTGCCTTGAAACACCACATTTCAGTTAATTCCTAATGAAAGCTTATCCCATTTCACTTCTTCCTAGTCTTCCAGACTTTGAAGGCAGAAATCAAGTACATTTTTCAGAAAGGCAGAGATTACAAAAGGAGGGACTTTCATATTCTAGCCTTCAGCTACTAAAAGTGGACTGAATTTGAGCAATTCCACAAGCTGCATTAGATAAGGTGAGCTGATTTCCAGAGAGTGCTAGCATTAGAATTCATTATGATTTTTTTTCAAGATAGGGTAATAATATCACTTCACATGCATGCCCTCCCCCTCCCCTTTTTGTGCATTAGGCAAGGCAAATGCATAAAATTAATGTACGCATCTCCTTCCTAGTAGTTAAATTCAGAGTATAAGAAAGGACTCTTTCATTTGTCTTCCATTAAGATAGCACACTGACTCCTTAACAATTTTTGGATGCATTTTTCTAAAACAAAGGCATCATAGTGCTTTAACAGGCTGATGTAACACTTTGCATTTTAATACAGATCTCAGAAAACATACCATGGTTATTGCAATAGCAGAAGCAGCAACACAAAAACCCCGTGAAAACAGTCTCCCAAGTGCGACCGCAGTGGAAAAGCATGTATCCCAAAAGGAGAATGCCACTCTATCACATTTCTGAACAGCTTTGTAAAATGAAGCCAGACAGAATTAGCTATTATCCATACACTACTTACTCACAACACACTGTGTATTTCTCATTCAACATGCTGCTCAAAGGGGCAGCGAGGTCCCCGGTCTGACAATAGCCTGCTACCAGGTGGAAACAATTAAGGAAGGAAGCTCTCCTCCACTGTGCAATTTACTAGCAATCCGACTCAAGCTCATGCCATGACCTAATTTCACCACATCACTTGCATCGTGTCTCTCTTTCTTTCTGCATGCCTAGGATGAGACACCCCCATGAATTCTCCATGTTGCTCCAGAATATTTTGATTTCTCTAATTTGTCATAATTGTAGCTGTTTTTAAAAAATCAGCCTCCCTTCTTCTTGCATCTGAAAGCTGAAATGAACATCTTTCTTTACTCTGAGTCAGCCTAATTCTGTTTACTAGCTATATGTTAACTTACATCAGCTGAAACGCTAGCTCAGAGCTAATCACACTCATTTAGTTTCTTGTTTGGTTGTTCTTTGGTTTTTTTTAATGTGAAAAACAGGGAAAGGGAAAGAAGATAAAAGATATGCCACTGATTTTCTAGTGGTATTTTTTCTAGTCATCCTAGTTAAAAAAGACTGGCATTTCTATATACAGTAGATCAGAGATAACACTAGCCTCTCTACCTTATCTTTCTACATGATAGACTTCTAATGGAGTATTGCAGGCAAAGTAAGATCTTTTTAAAACAGAGGTTAGCTTGATATATTTTGCATATTTTAGCCACATTATTTGGTCATTTTTGATATCTTGGTTATCTAAACCAAGAGGTCAGTATCCACTCCTTACCACAAGATGATTATTTCCAAAGGTTAACAACAACTATGCTTAAGTTAAATGAAAGAATCCTGTCATATATGTAGAAGAAGTAAACTTTTTAGACATTCGATTTAAAATACTTAACCATTATGAATGGAGACAGAGAAGGGCAGAAGTCTCTCATGTAAGAAAATTCACTGAACCTGCAGGAGCTGCACATATTTGTTCCCTCTGAGAAACATGCTCACCCCATTAACTACCTTCACTTAGACCTAAATATTTTAAAAATAAAAAGTTAGGCAAAATAAATCTTGCTTATACTACTATTATGTAATTCAGGCTCAAGATTTTAAATCAGAAACAGGCTACACAGCAAGACAGGGCAGTTACTGGTAGCTTCAAAAGCAGCATTGTGGTACAGCTTGGCATCATTCATAATCAAAGAAAGGTTCCCTCTTGCCTCACACAGCCACAGGTAACTTGCTCTGTTGAAACAGTTTAATACATTTGAATGTTTTTATTTCAAGGGTCCTGGTATTTGATACCACTGAGGAACACCTGCCCAAACATGCACCAAGAACAAACATACCAGAAAAAAAAAAATAGAACTGAGATTGCTTCCACTTGGGTTTCCTCTTTATTCAATAAAATAGCTATCACCAAGTTTGCCAACCTGAAAAAGTTAGAATAAGTATCACTTGACCTCTCAGAAACAGGTAGGGGAAGATGATGAAGATGCAGCATCACAGTCCCACTGGAGATTGCTCACTCCTCAGTAAGTCTTACACTGATGTTCTGAATTAGAAAAGGGATGAAAAGTGACCAGCATTTGAGTTAACATCATTCTACCACACACACAGATACCCGCTTGCTTCCTCCTCCTTCCCAGTGCACTTAGTAAAACTGAAGATCCAATGCCCTTAAACAAGCATCATTAACTGCAACAGAGAGAGCAACCACACTCTCCTATCTCATTTCCTAAGCATATGGACCAAAGGGAATAAAAAGAACGTGACAAAAATGACACCTCTCACTATGAAGACAAAGTAGGAATAAGATTGTTATGAATGGGGCACAGGTAACAGCAAAGATATACAACATTGAATGACCAGTAAAAAGTAGCAGCAAGAAATGCAGCAGGGACAACCCCAACACACTTAATCCTCAGTAAAGACAGTTCAGCACTTTACACCACTAGAGTGGGAGAGGCTGCCTAATTACTTGCTGCAATTACCAAAATCCATAAAATAGGGGGTCCTTTCTTCTATCCCCTTGAGAAAGGAGTTTGGTGAGGTAAATTTGTATTTTAGTTCCATCAAAACTTTTAATAATAATCCTTGAATTTCACATCTTCAAGAGTTTACCAAGGTTAGCCTTGTTCTGGGAATATGAATAGTTAGCAAAACTGTCAGCCCTATAACATAATCACCGCTTTATTTCCGTGGCAACAAAGGAAACTTTTAATGGAAAGATTCAAAGTAGAGAGTGGGCATTCTTCTCCAAGCTGTAACCTTTTCCAATAGAATGAGTCTAGTTACAATATATCTGCTGAGTATCCCTTCTAGAAAGGATATATGAAAGACCAAACAGATCATACACAATTTAAGAGCTTACACCACCACTCAGTTAAAGTGCAACATTACTCTGAAGCCAGTAATTCACCTTCTGGTTCTTCTACAGAACTATTTAGGAGAGAAACACAGCAGAATTAGAGACTGGTCCTTAGAATGCAGGTCTCAGTTCTATTTTTTTTTTTTTTCTGATATGTTTGTTCTTGGTGTATGTTTGGGCAGGTGTTCCTCAGTGGTATCAGAATGGTCCTTAGAAGCAGAATTTGAAACAAAGCTCAGACTAAGCAAATGCAAATGTGACTTCTGCTTACACACATCTGTACTGGGAGAACACTCACCCTGAAGCACAGGCACACAATGGGTTTTCTCCATCTGTACATTCGACTGGCACTGGTTTAAAGCTGACAGTGTGCTTAGTCTGTTGCCTTGGTAGGCAAAACAAATAAATAAATACACTGAGGTGCTCTGCAAAAGGCCAGTCTTGCAAATGTATAGTCAACTATTAACAAATAATACTTTATAAACCAAGTAGATCTCTTCAGGCATTGCATAGTCAGTAATATTGCTCAACAATCCAAAATTAAAACCACTACAAAGAAGAAATATCTGCATAGAATCTGAGTTAAATATCAAAACTAGAAAAGGAGAAGGGGGAGAAAAAAAAAAAAAAGAAATATTGCCTTGAAGCATCTGCCAGTAGATTTGCCTCCATTACAGCCAGCAGCACCCAGCTGCATCAATGCAAAGACTCAGGCAAAACTGCCTGACCAACAGCACTTTTGTATCATTTGTTCCACAGTCATTTTCAAAACTGTCATAGAAAAGACAGAATTACCAGTTAGGTTTTCCACAGTAAAGGAGAAAAATATGAGGCAGGTAGAAAAACACAATTCAAGAAGACTGAAAAATCTGGATAAACTCAACACCCGTATCAGGGGGGTTGGAACAAAACAAAACAAACAAAAGCTGTGGAATATCAGACTAGAACCAGAAAGTAAAGCTTTTGAAAAACTGGTTTTTACTGAGACTAAGGAGACTTTCCTCCCCACTGTACATTATCTCCTCAAACAGCAGGAATATATAGGAATATAAAATGGGGTGCATTAAGAAGAGTGTGTCCAGCAGATCAAGGGAGGTTTTCATCCCACTCTACTCTGCCCTAAGTGAGACTTCACCTGGATCACTGCGTCCAGTTCTGGGGTCCCCAGTTCAAAAGAGACAGAGATCTACTTGAGAGAGTCCAGTGGAGGGCTACAAGGATGATTAAGGGACTGGAGCACCTGCCTTACAAGGAAAGGCTGAGAGACCTGAGGTTTTTTAGTCTGGAGAGGAGAAGACTGAGAGGGGATCTAATTAATGTCTATAAATACATAAGGGCCAGGCATCAGGAAGGCAGGGACAACCTCTTTTCACTTGTGCCCTGTGATAGGATATGGGGCAATGGATTCAAGCCAGAGCACAGAAAGTTCCACCCTCAACACAAGGAAGAACTTACTTACTCTATGGGTTACAGAGCACTGGAACAGGCTCCCCAGAGAGGCTGGGGAGTCTCCTTCTCTGGAGACTTTCAAGACCTGTCTGGATGCATTTCTGAGTGATCTGCCCTAGTTTTGGTCCTGCTCTGGCAGGGGGGTTGGACTCGATGATCTTTGGAGGCCCGCTCCAACCCCTAATATTCTGTGAAAAGTTTTAATATTTGGGAGAAAGACTTTTTGTTGTTGTTGTTAAGAAATACCACAAATGTGAACTCATGAAAATTACCCTGGATTAGGAGCTATAAATCTGGAAGACCTACAGAGAGACACTGAAACAGCAGCATAAAGCCTGACTAAACTGAGTAAAGAATGGTCAAAGGAAGATTTAATTTTAGTCCCCATTCAGTACTCCCAAAGTCACTGTGTGGCACACGACTAGAAGTTCCACACACAACATCATTTTTCAAAGCACAAACTACAGCCAATAACTGAGAAAACGCCTTTTCAAAAACAGGGAAAAAATTAATTCAAACACTACATTTCTGTTTCCTTCTTTCCTATCAATTTTTGGAGATGAAAAAGGAAAGGGATAAAAGACAGACTCCCCTTTCCAACTCATAAACCCGTATTTCTAACTGCTTTAAAAGAAGGGAAAAGAACAGACACATTAAGGGTTTTTTTATAATGAAGCCATGAATCACATGAAGGAGGGTACGCTCACTAAGGGCTTTGTTTCAGTCTTTTAAACACTGATACGATGGTATTCATAATACTTGTGTAAAATGCACTTGCATACTAATTCTTATAAGATGTACCAGCAGCTCAGGCATCTGTAAGCAGGTTCCCATGCCCGTGCCTGGTTTTTGGGTCAGCTCACAGGCAGCCCAAAGGGAGTGGGGCTGCCTGAGGTCCCCAGCTATAAAAGGGGACCCTCCAGCTGCTGCCTTCATGCATACTTTGTTAGATCAGGACAAAGAGAAACATTTTAAGACTAAGTGACTTTGGAGTTTAAAAAGTTTTCAGGAAGGAATTTCTGATACCTCACGGAAGGGTCAAGCCAAGCTTACACCACCCGCATAGTAACAAAGCCATGATCTTGATATTTTGATAATGGCAAAAACCAAGGGGGGAATATACAATTTTAATCTCATGACATTACAAGTCTATGCAGAAATACATTTGTCTTTTACAGGTACCCTTCAGCAGTTATGCTGGAATTAATATTGCATGTTAGCACGTTAGAGGGACTGTTGGATGGGGGGTTATTGCAAAGTTCAGCTCATCAAAGAAGAGCATTTGTAGGTTGAAATAATAAGGGATAACCTTTGTATCATCCCTCTATATTGCTAGACATTAAAGAATGTTGTTATTATTAAACATTGACATGGAAGCTCTAGAAAAGGCAAATCAGCGATACCTATACACTTTAAAAGGTCTCACATACCAAGTTCAAATGCTAAAACTATTGAATCTACCTAGCAGAGTTGAACATAATGTCAAAATGAAAGAAAAGGTAGACTGTGCTAATAAAAATTAATCCAAACTAATTTAATTTTTTTTTTTTTACCTGTAGGAAAACAAATTATTTTAACAGATAATCAGGTATGTTTATAAAGCAGAGGCAGTTAATCTGAGAAGTATACATTCAAAGTGTCTATCAGTATTTAGGGAATGATTTAGCCACCTGAAATGAACCCTACCCTTCTCACTGGCAGCCTCCTCTCACTGCAGATTATAAATTAAGCCATTTCCAAATCAGTTCATTGGGGGTGCTTTGTAGGAAGAGAGCTCAATCAACTGCAGACCACCCTTCCTAAACATAGATAATTCACAAATCTATGTTGAAGCTAAAAATAAGAAGATAAAAACTTGAGACATGTTTACTTCAGGGACAGTGAAACATCACTGAAAATAAGGGATGTCTGTTCCACTGAGCCTGGCAAACAGCCCCACATAACACAGGACCAACTTGGCAGCTCTGTATTTTGATCTCGTTTCTGACTAGCCCCCAGCTCCTCCACAGGCATCCACTGATGACAATTTTTGTAGCAGATCACAACACTACAGACAGCAGGTCCTGATCCAATTTGAGCATAACCTGATCTACAGATACCCACTTTCTCCTTTCAGCTCTCCCAAGACAGAATGCAATCACAGGGAACAGCTGACAGCACATCACTAATCCACACTGCACCCGCAGGGGCACTGGGGACAGGCAGCTGGCATCACTGGGACCAGCAATGCCGGGGGAGGAGTGCCTACCATTCATCCTTGGAAAACAAATCCCTAGAGTTCACTTAGTTGAAATAGGGCAATGGCACAGAGGTTTCATAGGGGATGCTGCTGCTGCTCTTATCTCTATCAGCTCAGCAGGGGTCAAGGCCAGGTTTCCAGTGCCCCTGTAGCTTTGCTGAAGCCAGAAGAATCAAAGGGAAACTCTTGACAGCTGCTGAGGGATTATCTGAGCAAAGCAGGCAGGGGAGGAAAAGCCAGGGCTTCAGTGAGGCTGTTGTGCCATCCTGCAGTAACTGCTCCTGGGAAACCGGTCTGTCCCCAGGACTGCCATGGAGATGCTCCAGGCCTAAAGGTGGCCCTGACCCTTGACAAGGGGAAGACTCTTACAGATTTTCCCTCCAAATTTGCAAAGGTGTCCTGGAGGGGGTATTGCAGCTCATGAGCAAAATTCTTGAGTACCATGTATTTTACATAAGCACCACTGCTTCCTATTATTTTCCGATTTTATGCTCTACTTGTACTGTTCAAGAACTTCCTGTAATATAGGAGACACCATTACTGGTCTTCATCAATGCAAAATCCTGACACTTGGCCTTACCAAATACTTACATAAGCAAGAGGCACCAGGTTACATGAATTATAAGAATCAACAAAACAAAGGTCAAGTTCAGAGAATAAAATCATTTAAAGAATCCAACCCATCAGTGAAGACACCTTCCTTGGAAGGCACTGTACTAGCTGCAAGCAGGTTTGTCCTCAGCCCACAGGAAGGGTGATCTAAGGGTGAGGCAGGAAAGAACAAGAGAATATGGACAAAGCAAATAACAAAACAAACACACAACACTAAACAGAAGACAGAACAAATTTAATATTGACATGCAAGAAGATTAGTTGAGCTTGCATCACTTTCACAGTTCATAGTCTATGATGATATGAAACTGCATTTAGTCCCAGTGGTGGTGGTTTTTGATAGGGTTTGGGTTTTATTTGATATTGAAAACAACAGTGTTCATAATACTAGATGATTAGGATTGAAAGATAAAGATTAACAACAACACACAGAAGAAAGTAATTTTAAAACAATGAAAAGGGAAAAGACTGTGTAAAATACCACTTCAAACAATATGGACAAAGTTATCTGCCTAACTAAGGCTATAGGCAGGTCTCTGCTAAAGGTACAAATTTTATTAAGTAAATCAGAAGATGAGCACAACTTCAAATACATCCCTCTGAAGGCTCACACCACCACCTCAGGCAAATCCACAGATTAGCTTGTGGCACTGCTGATCATTCCAAGCTTAAAACCAAAGTAAATATTTATTAACAGTAACCACTGTATTTTGGTTCAACGATTTAAGAAATATAGCTACCTTCAGAAAGTAGTGAATCCCCTTTTCTCCTAGAGATAGGTGCACTGAAGAAGCAAAATACAATTTTCTAACAGCTTTCTGAAACATGAAGGGAAATTTATGAGAGTGTGATTTGGATACATTACCAAAAAAAACCAATCCTTTATTAAATGCAATTAATTTTGATTGTAATAGTCATTCCTTTAATTATGGTTGATGAAAAACATTGCATGTAATTTGTTCTCCCCATACCAACATTCCAGATACACATTTCCATTACCTCATCAATACCCACAGCATGAAGTAATCAGAAACAAAACATGAGCAAAATTGCTGATTTTTATGTTCTTAAAAAATAAGACAGCCATACCAATGTTTAGGTTTATATAAACAGTTCTACTAAGTAAAATAAAAAATGGGCAGGGGTAGATATGAAGCATGTTGGTTTTATGTGGGGTTATTTTTCCAGAATGTAAGGGCCTAAATGACAAGTACTTTAGGACTGGGACAGTTTCTATTTGTATAGTCTCTCAGATAGCAAGGACTCAACTCTAGAAAGATCTGACTGCTTCAAAACTCATAATGATAAATTAGAAAGGAGATCATCTATACTTTGGAACCATCCATATTGATGATAAGCCATTTACTAAGTCTGGTACTAGTCTCTACCTTGGCTTTCTGGCTACGTCTGCTCTGGAGACAAGAGCCACAGCTCTAGCATGTGCCTGAAGTATCTAAATCCAAGTAACTCAGATTAACATTAAGGAAAAAATACAACGATGTTTCAACTCAGGCTGTGTAAGGATATTTAGACCTCAGAGGAACTCAAAAGTATGTGCTGCCCATACATTAATCCTTGCCCTGGACAATTTCCTGCTTTCAGTCCTCTGTTAGGTTGGCTAGAGATTGCAGTTGTCCCTCCTATTTGCAGCATCTCTAAAACTCCAGTTAAATCCCCTTGAGAACAGAATATTATTGCCACATGGACTTAAGATAGTTAACCAAAGCTAGTGATAAATTCATGCTATGGAAAGTATTAGCATTTCTGAATGCTCACAATATTTTTTTTGTTTTACTTTCACCTATAATAGGCCTTATTATTGCCTTCTGAATATTGCCATTATCTACATAACACTTGAACAGGCTTTGTAGTACCGCCTTGACCAGTAGCTGTGGTGAGAGCAGTACTGCCGAGACACAAGGCAACTTTCTCAGTAGTTGTTACTGGCTCCCCTGTGCAAGCAGACTGCCCCCACACCATCTGCACACCAGTTCTGCAGCTATGCCCAATCGCATGCACAGAATACGGACGTATTATAAGAAATGCTGTTAGCAGCTAAAGGTGAACACAGCCCATAGCCATTAGCACTTCTAAAGCATTCCTCCCATCTAAGAAACCGGTATATTAAAAAATAAAAAATGCTAACATGAAAATCTCACAGTATTTTCTTCCTGTTTCAAGATGAGAGGCAGATACATGAACCAGCAAATGGAGATGGGGAAAACTATCACTGTTCTGTTTTTTTCCATGATAAATCGACAGCAGTTTAATTACATAATGCATTTCTAACAAGCTCGTGCCAGCATCAAAATTCAGGCAACATGCAGGAAATCTTTTAAAGCTTTATTCAACATTCCCGAGAGCATCCACCAAACACTTCAGTAAAACTTCACATTGACCTGGTCTCAGAAGATAATAGTTGTGGCTACATTTCCAGTTTCAGATCACAAGTCTTGGAGGCCTGAGGGTATAATGTGTCTTTACAAATCATTTCTTTTTTAATGTAAAAATTAACTTTTCCTTTGTCCTTTAAGGTAAGACACAGTAGGAAAGAGGAAAAAGTCCAAAAAGAAATAGAAATTACTATTTACTATGAATTAAAGATGTATATTTGTCTTCTATAATAATAATCTAAGCAAATACAGGGAAAAGAATACTTGTTTAATTCATAACATTTATTCTAATAATGGGGTAATAAATGAATGCCACATGCTGTGCAATGCTATGTTCGAAACTCACAGTCAATTCTCATGTTGAGAGGGATTTGAAAACTCCTTCAGAGTATTCAAAGCACAAGGCAAATTGCCACTTTCCAAGCATTTCCATAGCTTTATATCATCAACTATTTCTTAATATACATAGCCCTAAAAATAGTACTGTCTCTGCTGATAGTTCAGCTTGGCCTTCCATCCAAACCACTACTGCCAAGACTAGGTTAAAATCTAACGCTTCATTAGCCACACAGCAGCCTTGGCACAGACCAGCTCAAGGCAGCAGTGCTTTGCATCATCACCGTCTGTCCCAAACTAGGGCTAAGTGTGAGGAATAGCCAAACAAGGCAGACACAAAACTGTAGCTTCTGCAGGAATCTAGTTTTTGCACAGCAACAGCTAAGCCTCAGTCTTTAGACACATTGTTTTAACCATTTTCCTTTCCCAAACAATTTATCCCCTTTTCAGTTTGCATTGTGTCTTTTTCCTTGAATGGGCCTAACTCTTATTAACTAAGCCATTGCTCATTTTTCCTACTTTCGTTCCAGCGTCTGTTCTCTGCATATGTCTTACTAGCTTTCCATTGTAGGAAACAGGAGAGGAGAAAACCACCCACAGAGATGGACAGAGAACAAGCTTAAAGTTCATTAAAGGCAGAAGCAGAATCCACAGAGACTTCTCTGGACAGGCTTCCCTGGTACTCTCTGATCAGATTATCAGCACTGATTGGTTACACCTCCACCTACTACTAGCACTTAACCCTTTTAGACCTGTTGGCTATGCTGATGGTGTGATCGATCTCAGATTTAAGTGAGGCAAGCATCCTTGGCTTAAGCAGCTTGACCCAACCTGATTCACTACAACAGAAACAGTTGAGACTGCCAAAGTCTAGGGCTAATGTCTCTCAGCAAATGCAGTAGCAGCATTCATGTTCGAGAGCAATTTTTTTCCCAGTTTCTGTACTAGGTTTGGATCTTCTGCATCCCACCTACTTAAGACTCACCAAAGGCTACATCTCATGCCACTCATCTGTTACATCTCCTGCCTTGCCTTCTCCTTTCTTCAGACCTTTCCTCACTGTCACCATAATATTTAGATGTCTCTCATACCTACAAATACAACCCAGTCTCTAACACACAGAGCCACTGCCTACATGCTGCCTCTTTTCCATACACTGGTCTTCTTACACCTTTCAGTTCAAAGCTCCTTGAAGCAGAAAATTTCTTGAGCGCTCTCAAAAGCACCCTAAGGTACCACTCCCTAGGCCAGGGGGATAATGGAAAGTGAAAGGAACTGTATCAGTATCTTATCATACTGAAGCAAAACCCTCTTAAATCTCAAAAACAACAAACACTGAGTGAGAAATGAGGAAGTACTTGCCCTAGACATCAAAACAGCTGAAGACCTTTGTACTAGTGGTGAACCTCCTACTATCTTGCTACTTTACTTCCCCCCCCCCCCCAATAGCTCACTACATGAAGTCTTCCCTATCTCTTTCCCCAACAACTGGGCTGTACAATCAGCATGATAATGGAGCTGGTATGTTCTCCTGC
Organism: Ceryle rudis; assembly: GCA_033439905.1. Taxonomy (NCBI): domain Eukaryota; kingdom Metazoa; phylum Chordata; class Aves; order Coraciiformes; family Cerylidae; genus Ceryle; species Ceryle rudis. The sequence continues at coordinate 15,570 of JAAGNO010012976.1, read as the reverse complement.
ATTCTCTAAACACGTAGGCAGTATTAGTTTCCAACTTGGAGAAGCAAGATTCTGCACCCACCTGTAACCTCACCGGGGCAGGGGGGTCATGTTCCTTCCATCACTGGCATTTAAAGCCATACACAGAGGAAAAAAATAGCCTCACCAGCATGCCAAAATTAAGTCATTTCAAAGAATGAATAGTATCTATTTTTTTCTGAAGACCTGAATGTTTCTCTCTTTATGTAAGTTGATCACACAATAGAGCAGGTTGACTTTAAATGACAATTAGGCTGCAGCTTTTTAGTATGCTTTAGGTAAAGTGGGTGAGCAGGCACAAAGGGCACCTGATAACATTATTTGCACATGCACTATTGTATAACTGTTTCTATAGGCACAAAGGACTGTAAGGCTGCCATAAGGCTTCATGCTAATTGCTTGGTTGTGTTGTGTGTTATGAAATGTAAATTAGGACTTCCTCAAAAACCTGGAAAATTGCACTTATCTAAATCTCACAGGATTAAAGGGGCAGACATTCAAATAATATTTCTTGCCAAGAAGCATGAAACTAGGTTCTGCAAAGATGTTCTACACAAAGAGACTGAGAACTGTTGGTGCATATAATAGTTGTTTTGCTGCACAGGAAGCTCCAAATCACATTTGCAAACTGGTGAAACATCTGGAGGGGAGAGCCTCACATGGTAAAAATCATCACCATTATGGTAATACCCACAGTGTTTCTTTACCAAGAGTGATATGAAATTAAGTAGTTAATATACACGATGATTACAACAGTTGCCATAATTATCAAATATGGCATGACTCCTATAACTGAGTAGTAGACTGGAAGAGGGGGCAGGGGGGCTGGCCTATAACTTCTATTTTACCTCCCTCTTCCAAAAGAGAGCATCTCCTGCTACTAAGTTCTGAATAGCAAAGCATAATAATGATACTAATTCCTTACATGTATTTGTGCCAAAAAATATAAAATAGAAATATATTACAAGAACAAGCACAGCCCATAAACATTTTCACTGCTTCATTATTTAGGACCAACCAAGGGTTTTATGAATTGTACTTATGATGGTTTATATACTCTGTGTTTATGCCCAAAAGGTTCACCTACTTCCTCACTGTAGCTCTCCATCATGCAACAGCAAGACAAGTCAGACTTCAGACTGCGTCGCAAGGGTCTTATTCTCATATCCTTGCAGGCCCTTTATCCTGCAAACACTTAACCATGTGTTTAACTTTATGTATACAAGTAGTCTCACTGAACTCATTCATGAAATCCTAACCTTATTTAAATTGCCACAGGTTTTACCATCGACTCAAGTTAGACCCAGATGTCATCTAATGGGACTATTTACATCTGAAAAGCTGAACACATGTCCAAAGGTTTGTAAAACTGAAGTCTTAGTGGCAAAGCCAAGGTGTACGCTGCCATTTTATCTCTTACTGGCATGTAGGACCTAGAAAATTATTTATTTTTATGTTGAACTTCACTAAGTTAGGACACAATAAACAAATCTTCACTAAAGGAAATTATTAGGTTATATTTTTCTTCCTTTTTGGATATTACTAAGCAGGCTATTCATCCTCTCCAATCTGCTCATTTTTTCCATTCCAATAAGCGTGAAACAGTTAATGCATAATCATCTAGGCACAAACACTGACTTGGATTAGCTGGAGAGTTCACTTGTTCATTTTTACTTCAAATAAGAATATATTTCAGGCGGGTACAAGAGACAGACAGAAAAACAGACTAGTAAACTGCTGTTTTCCTTCTTTAATTACGCCAGCAGTAATATCCAACCAGTCTAAACTGAATCCAATTAAACCAAGGTTTAGTCAGTTCCTGAAGCAATAGCTGAAATATAATCTCTGCACTACCTTCCTCATTTAGTTTTATTTAGCATGGATAGTGTAAGGTGACCCAACTACCTAACTTTTAACCTTCAGCAGAAAATAAAAAAGGAAACAAAAATTGCAAAGTCAATAGAGATCATTTGCTGCAAAGTAAAACCACTGAAGTTCCTGCTGTACAAGAGTTCATGCTGAAATTCAGAACAATGACTGAAGAAATAAAGACTCTCTGAATACAAAACAACAACTTGTTTTTTCTGATTACCCTACTGCTTACTAGATTTATGAGCATAGAAATTCCCAAGGGCATAATTTGATAATAATTTAATCACTCTGTTGGAAGATCCACTGATTGCAGGGTCCAGCTCTTCACTCCCTCCATGACCTGCATTGCTGGTGTAAACACAAGATAGCATTTCAAGTAAGTAAGGTGAAAAATATGTCTAATTAATATATATGTGCAATTAAATATGCATATTAAATGCAACTATCCTGTTATGAACATGTTCTTTTACATCTTACAACACAAAATACAGCATGATAAGCAGCCTTCCTTGAGCAGTTTATTCTATAAGTGTGCTCACTAACTCTTGGCAAAGGACTAACTGGTATGATTTCAGGCTCACATTAAGAATTATCACAGTACCTGCTCTTCCTTAACAGGACTGTTCCCTACTACCTCATGCATTTTATATAGGATATCAGTCCACAAAAAATTATGATGGAAAATAAATATTGTCACTTTTCAGTGATATATTGTCTTTTCAGGCATATATAGCAGTGTATAATGTATAACATTGTGCATTTTTATACTCTACACACTGATGCTTCCCCATGATTTCTTATCCTGAAAGAGGTATGCAAAACAGTGCTCAGTGCCCTTGTTCAAGCAAAAATGTTCAGCCATCACTCCCACTGTGCTATAACCAACAGATGTCCCTAAGCCTTGCCCATACCAAGATCCAATGCAACTTATACTTTTAAGCAGCATTGTTTAAATTATGCTAGAGCAGAAGGAAATCAAATTTAAATAAAATTATTTTTATCCCAATCATTACTGAAAGTTCTCACCCACGTCATTTAGATTTTTCCATAAATATTTACAGAAAGAATGAGGCATAGGCATTAATAAAAAACTCTTTATTCTGAAATCTTGTAACCTTTTCCATACTTATATTTACTTGTGTCTTAGTTCTTTATTTTCATGCTTTAGATTCATTTTACTTATTCAGAAAACAGTACCATAATGTTAGGATTCAGTAGTAAGAAACTGATTTTTAAACCTTTTCACTGTAAAATAAGCTCATACGCTTTTGTACATCATTACCAATTATCATAGTGCGATCATAAACTGAAATTCCTTGCCTATAATAAGCTCCAATATAGGAAGTCTCAACAAAATTTACAAAATTCAGTCCGCAAGGTGTTCAGAACAAGACAAACACAGAGCTATGTTAGTAGATTTAAATATCGCACACACCACATGATTTCTGGAAACCATGCATAAGGGGGTGGTACCTCACTTCAAGCTACTGCATCAGAGCCTGTCAAGATATGTGTATCATACTCATCACCATGCTACCTGCAGACTTGTACTACCCAATTTTCCTGCTTAAACAGGACTCCCTCTCCAACTGTATCCCCAAGGAGCACGCAGATCTAGAGCTGCATAAAGAGCAGCAGTCTCTTTTCCTGCAAAACTAGGTAATTTCCATGTGCATCAAATCCACAGCTCAGAATTAAGGTAGGTTGAGCACATATCTTAGTGTCAGATGGACAAAATGCTATAGGTATTCCATACAGTTGGGGTTTATTATCACTTTTCAAAAGAGTAAAATACTTAATGCTTATTCATATTACAACCCAGCAGATCAGGTATGCATCACACGACCAGGTGAAAGCCAGTATTCCTTAAGGTCTCTCTTCTTGGTCAGATTCTCTCCTCACCTCACCAGACACTCTCCCAGCTCCTAGAAAAATGGTGGCCTTTAATTGTTTTCAGGAATACACATATTTATTGAAATTGGAACATATTGGGGGGGGGGGGGGGGGGGGGGGGGGGGGGAAAACACCACCAGAAAAAAAGGGACGCCGCGCCACCGAGGGAGAAGGCGCACCCACGCAC
>JAAGNO010012976.1:0-10820 GCA_033439905.1 Ceryle rudis | reverse complement strand
GGAGGCGGGGGTGGGGGGGCGGGGGGGGGGAGAAACACCCACGAAAGAAAGAGCTGACTGTCCCCTAGAGGAGAAGAGCTTCCTGCAAAATCTCTCGAAGGTTTACTGTACTTCAGCAGATCAGTTTTGTTTGCTTATAAACATCAACTTTTTTTATTAATATCCTTACACTATTTTCTTTGTTAAGTGCTAGAAACAGGCTCTTAAATACCAGAGTACAAGCTAGCTTCCTGATCCCGGACATTCAATCCTTCCTTTTCCTTTTAACCCTGTATCAGCCAGGCATGAAGCTCTAAGTACTTAAGTCCATCATAAATCAGGGTAATTCAGGTTTCTGCTTTGAATGCATATAAACCAACTCATTCAAGAGTAGTTGAAACAGAATTAGTAAGACTTTATTAAAAACAAGTACACTGCTACAGCAGATCATACTCAAGAGAAACCATGGCCAACCTGCTCCTGCTAAACAGCATCTAGACATCTAGAAATTCTATAGAAAGGGGAAAGTATATAACGCAATTTCCATTAAACATCCCTTCTTTAAGCCCAAACTATCATTTAAAAATAGCCACATGCCCTTATCAAGGCTTGAGCCACTCTGAATCAAGCAGTGCAACACACCCTAAGATCGTTTCAGCTGCCAAGAGCTTGCAATCACATTACAAGCAGGAGCAAGGAGAGAGGAAGCAGCACCAGTAAAAGATGTAATGACTTGCACAGTAGCTGGGGGGACATCCAGACACACAGGCTCAGGCCCAGTCAGTTGAAGATGGCTTTCATCTCGGGCTCCACCTGTCAGCAATACTCCAATAAGCCACATGACCACAACCATCTCCATAATGCTAGCTGAAGCTCCACAGCGCTGGTGCAGAGCCCAGGAAGAGCGTGAACATGTCTGGCAGCAAACAGCAGCATAGACAGTACTCTGGGCTGATCCAGCTGGGGATTTTCTTTTCTAACATGAAGCCAACAATGTGAGGAACCATTTTCTTTGTGGCTTTTCACCATACTTTTGTCTTCTAAAAAAAAAAAAAAAAGCCTCTTGAGAACTCTCCAGAAGCATGATGTTTATCAAGGATAAATACTAACATTTTTAACAAGTCAAATGACTTACATACAAGAAATGTACTGTGAAATGGAATAGAACATACATCTATGTCTTTTCACAAAAATATAAAATTTATTCAAGTATACAGGTGTTACAAAGCAGCTATAATGAACTGTTTGTGCTACAAAATGAAACCAGCTACACACAAAAATGCTATTTGATTAAATTTTTTCATCATTCTCTCAGTACCTTTTCTTTCAGCAAGCTTTATTTATATAGCCATGCAGCATTTAAATTATTTTTTGGCACTAGAACCTTAATTCAGATCAAAGTGCCAAGGTGCTTTTAAAAAGCATAAATTTTCTTCTGCTTAGTTATAAAAAAAATGAAAATAACAGAAGTTTAATTACAAATAAATAATTAAAAAGAACACTTTTCTTCTGCAACTAACAGTTTTGCAAGACCAATCCTCCTTTTCCTCCTGGGGGAAAAAAAAAATTAAAATTACAAAAACTTTAAAAGTTTCCTCAAGTACAAATGAAATTCTTTGAAGAAAATGAAGCACATACACTGAAGTTTTGTAGAGTATCTTGCGAGGAAATTCTTCTTATAATTTAAGATTTTGCAGCAAGAAAATAGATAGATGCATCCACACCTATCCAGGAATGGTACGCATCTATCTATTCTCTATTATCTAATATCTTCCCAGGAACTGTACAGCATTCCTTTTGGGCATAGGAGTTGGGAGGATGCATAGACAGACAAAGAAAGGATGGCAGAACGAGAGCGACCTTGCTAGAGCCTCACAAACCAAACTTCCAAACGAAGCTTCACAAATTATTTCAGAGAGTCGTCCCAGATAATTCACCGATGAAATTCTGGCACCAACCAGGACAGACAGGCCAATACAGAGAGGCTTAATCCAAGACATAAACATTTTTCTTATTTTAGCAGTATCTAGAGGGCTGATATATAACATGCAAAATAAAGTTTCTTAAGATTCTGCTTCACTTCTGATCCTAATTTCATTATCTTATTAAAATAATTAAAACAATCAACACTGTTGCCACACTAAGCAGTCAAATCAAATAAATACAGAACCGAGTACAAAAGGCATGACAGAGCCTTCATCTTCACGAGAAGATGCTGCTGGAAATGAGAGGACATGACAAGGCACAGTGTTTCTTCAAAAATATTTTTATTTGAATAGAAAAACATCTGTTTTTAAAAAGTGTAGGAGGCATAAAAAAAAAAAAGAGTGTATAGCAGAAGGCTCATAACCTACAGCTAAAAGTAAATGCTACAATATTACATAAAGGCTAAAAGCACCAACAGGGCCAGCCTGCAGAAGAGAAACTAAAGAGTCTATAAAGCATCGTGGCCTTTAACTAATATACTTAAAGATCTGCTTTTTAATGTGCTGCTTTGCTCATTGGGCAATGAGATCATCCTGTGCCTTCCCAAAGACCAACCATCAAAAGCACACTCTGACAATTATGAATCAAATGACACACGCACACACACACACAAAAGACTTAAGACACACCAAAGTCAAAGCCCTAGAAGTGGTTGATTTTTTTCAGAATGAACTCTCTCTTCAAAGTTTCTTGTTAGAGACCTGGAACTAATTAATCATTTGCAGAAAATGAAGCTATTCTGAATTAGAAGTTGTATTTCTCCCCATGTTGCTTCCAAGACACTGGCCTATTACATTATAATCCAGAAAACTGCATCCTTCATTTCAAAGTGACTACTAAAATCCTGTCAAATGTGTTGACGTGAATTTCAATTGGACAACTCACATCCTCACTTACAGAAGCTTGACCTCTGAGCATACTAAAACACATTTCAGGGAAACATCCTAGGCTGGAAGACAGGCATAGGAATCACCACAAGTGGGTCCAAAATAGAGACCAGCCACACAGTGAATATTTAGACTTGAAATTATGACAAGGAACACCACTTCTGCCTACCTTCTAGAGGCAGCTTCAGCACACTATGCCCATGAAGTCTTTCATCTCCTATTAGCATCTTGATGAAGCCATATCAAGGGGCTCTTTGATAAAACGGAACAGTTTGATGCTGGTTGGGTGGATTTGAGGGCTTGGTTTTAACTGTAATACTCCATAATAACGTATTTGGCTGACTGACCATTATGTACAGACAGGTTTATTTTCTGGTACCAGTGTTAATTCTTAATGATCTTTATAATGGACAACACCTAGTGCCTTGTTGGTTTGGGTTGGTATTTTTTTTCTGCACTAAGTAATTTTGTCATCTTAAAACCACTACAAACATCAACTTAAAGAGACTGTTTTCAGTGGAAGAGTATTTCTTAGTTCTTTATTCATACGCTGGAAATTGTTATGTGCTGGGGTTTTTAATACCAAAGTAAATAACCATTACCAGCTTCAATAATTACTGAGCAAAACCCAAAGGCTATTTTAAACAGCATCACCTGAGAAATACTCCCACATATAAGTTGGAAGTTAGATGTTGTAAAGGCACTCTTGATGTACCACAATGCTAGGAGACCATACAATAACCAGACAGGCACTGCCTTCTAAAGAAAAGTATCTGACATCCAGAGAGATGTACAACTCCAAGCTACATTCCCTTGCATCAGAAGGAGAGAAAACTCTCAGAAAAGAAAATAAAACCTAAAGTCACACTTACTCAGAGCAGGTAGCCAAGCAATTGGAAATACTACATACAGAAATGCCTACATACAGTTATGTCTAAAGTGGGACTGCAGACAAACACTTGCAATGTGTCCATCTTTTATTTAGGTATTTGAGAAGGTTCTAAGACTGGTCTCCCACCCTAAGCACTGGGTGCAGGTCACTCTGTAGTGATGATGGGGAAGTGGCCCAGCACCAGTTATTGTTATATGTTAAAAGCTATGGAGGTGGGAAGAGAAGGCAAGACCGAGAAGGCAAGACCGAATATGAAAAGTTTAGGCTGCTACTGAGTGGGTTTGTTTCCGTGACAATTTTGGTCACTGAAATGTGACCCTGTTTCAAAAGTTCAAGTACTTTTTTTAGGATTTAAGTACATAAATTACCAAGCTGCATGAAAATAGCAACCAGACACTGGCAGAGACCTTAAAGCAATAGTTCTGCTACTAATTACTGCATTGCTCCTCTGAACTAATACGGGACTAGCTGACCAAAACACATAGGAGTTAAAAATCATACAATCCTCTGATTAGCAAAAGAGCCTCAAGTAATGTTAAATTTAGGAAAAGCACTCCTGGAAACAGGATGCTAAATTCAGTAAAACCTGTCCTCCCTTGAACCAGAGGTCAGGCCAGGTTCTTTTGGGTCTACTGACAGATTGGGAAATAATAGGGTATGCCACAGACCTGTCCAGTCATTTCACAGTAATGGTTTATACCATCGTGTGGAAAATCCTCGTTCAATTATGTGTCAGCCTCTGGCTTCCTAGGCCAGCTGGGACTGGGAGTGCTGCTGAGGCCAATGTGCTTAACTCCTGAAGAAAAGGAAGTGCTCAAAGACAGTCAACAGTGACCCTTGCAAATAAATTCAGGAGCCTTTGTGACAGACTAATGGGAAGCCTGTCCAGCTCTCTGCAGGAAGACAGATGCCAAAAATTACTTGGTCTCAAGTTTTAGGCATACAACAAGAATCCACTATTCTATTTATTACAGTGATGGTACATACACCTAGATGTGTTTTTAGAGAATACTCTGATTTTTAACAGTTTTTGAAGAATAAATATGGGTCAGTTGAATAATCCACTGGAAAAAATATCAAAAGAATTTAAATAAAAGACAAAACAGCTTATACTCAAAGTACGTTTCCAATAAAACAAATGACAATTAAAAAGATAAGAAATGAAGGAAAGAAGGGATAAGAAGACAGTAAATGAGAATTATTTACCCCCAAATGAAACCTCCCATTATTCTTGAAAAATCTCTTCATGAAGCCAATAGGACAACAATGGCTAACAGAGTAACTCAGTTTCCTAAGGGAACTCAAGGATTAGTATTCAAGGAAGCCATTTTTACTTTTTCTCCTTCTTGAAGCTTAACAAGGCCAGGAACAGCCAGTGTGGCCAAGCATCAGAGGACATCGACCAGCCACCCCCAGTTATGGAACCTGGGTGGCCAAGTCTCATCAGCTTTAAACGCTCTAATTTACTGGCTTTCTTTTTTCTTGAAGTGAAATACAGACTGACAGATTACTTGATCCTTAGCTGCTGCCCCAGTAATCCAGCATGTTTCTTTGTTTCACAATAAACTGTCATACATGAACAATAACAACTCTGCTGCTAGGCCGAAGGATCCTCCAAAGACAGAGTCAAACAGCACACCGCTGCCTTTGGAGACACCCATGATGAGCCATCCACAGATCCACAAGATAATTCAACTGTCCTGAAGTAGGAAACTGAGCAGTACTCAACATGTTAAGCAATATTTAGGGTGCAATTCCAAAAACTAATTTCCTTTGGCTCTTCAAGTTTCATTCAGCAACAAGCTGGCCTTTGGGAAAAAATGGTTTGGTGTGGAGTTCTGCAGAGGATGAAGCTGGGAATGAAATTACAGGATTTAATGGGGAGGGACCACCTGTGCAAGCAATAACACAAATATCTCTAATCTAAAGACTAGAAGACTACAGAATATGACCTAAGAACCTGATCTAGAAGTGAAATGAAATCCTACTGCCATCCTAACTTAAATCCCCTGCCCACAGAACAAGTTTGCACTTTAAAGGAAGAAAGATTTTATATGATCAGCTACCCCAAGCAGAAAAGCACAGGAAGATCGAAGTTGGTTGCCAAGCCTCAAAGGCAAACAACAGACTTCCACAATCAAGAGAAATTCCAAAATTAATTTTAAAACCTGAGGGTCAAAGTGTTGGGAACAAAGAACTTTCAGTGTTAAGGTCCAGGTCTCCAGATAAAAAGCTTCCATCTTTCAAATAACCATTTCAGATAAAAATTATGGATGAAAATAACATTGAGAGAAATGTGCTGTTAAGAAGGTTTCTTTTTCAAAAAAAAAGTCAGTTAACCCAAAACCCCATAAGGTATTTAGAAATAAAAATTAAAAAATTCTAACCTAAAACTTTGGCTCAAAGAACATATTCACTTTTACATAAGTAACAGTAAGAATAAGCATCTCTATCTTCAGACTTAGTCCCATTTCTCCAGCTGTATATTTGGAGCAACTTTCACCACAGGTTGCCAGCAGGTTGCATCTAGAACTTCAGCATTAAATATTTCAGCTAAAGGAAGAAATTCCATAAACAAATAGCAAAGTCTACTTCAGTCAACTTCACAGAAAAAAAAAAAAAAAAAAGAAAGAAATCCTAAAGAAATCCTAGCAGCCAACTACTAGGGAAGGGCAAACTTCCAGCTGAGGGAGGCAAAGGAGCTCTAATTCACTACTCTTGCAGCTATCAGATGGTTAACAAATTGAGATGAGAGACTTCTGAGTCTTTTGAGTGACTTTCACTCTGGCAAACTTAAAGGATTCAGAAGTGCAGCTGGAATACATATGGGAGATGCTGGAGAAAGTGGATCATTTGAATTTGTAACTCCATTGTGTGCTGGAAGAACTTCCTGCAGATGAGGCGCATCCAGTTGGTGACTCAGGGAGACTCTCCATCTGCTAACAGTCATGAATTTATTCTCTGAACCAGCTACCAGAAGTGACGTGGTTTATGTTAGCATTATATATGCAACAAGAATCTTAAAATAAAGCCTGCGGGGGCACAATTTCTTTTTTGCTTAAAAAGTAAAAATAAAAATCACTGTACTACAGCATCTCCATTTAAAAAAAAAAAAAGAAAAAAAACACCACACAAAAAAAAAACCCTTAGTTTTGATGAAACTAAGATTTCATATTTTGATCAAAGTGTTTCATTCAACACAACTTTTCATGCAGAAACACTTTTTACATCAAAAGCCAGATGTATTTTTAGATGATGTTCAGCATTTAAAAATGGAACTGGGATCACATTAATAGAATATTATCATGCCAGATTCATCACATTATCTAATCAGCTACTGGTTTGCTTGTTTGATACTCAACTACAGTACCTGAAAACTATGTAGACTCAGTTACTCGGGTATCTTCTCCAGATTAAAATCCCCGTTTCATATACAAATTATCTTTATGGTCATTTGAAATCAGCACATAAAAGACACAACAGGAGGGACAAAGGGAAAAAACACTACAGAGAAAGCATACAAGTCCCCATCTCCCCAGTTTTCCCCAGCACCAGCCTCATCACTGGAATTCAGAAGATTGCAGACACCTGCAGACTGGATCTACTCAAAGCTACTGGAGAGGTACACTTGGAGCTGAAAAATTCAAAGTAGATGACAAAAAGGAGACACAAAAATCACAGATGTAAATTAATAATCAAATATACACACACAACAAGGAGACAGATGGCAAGCAATTTTCCCCAGTGTACTTACACTTGTTCTTCTACTGCACATATTTGGGTCACTTGCTAGATTAAATCTCATGTGGCAGACCCAACAGAGGTACTGTCGAATGTGCATGGACTCGGCCTATTTTTAACTGATGCAAGTCTGACACTACAGGGTGAAGGCATTAATCAGGATTTCTTCAACACAGTTTACAGTATTGCCCTGTGACTTTGAAACAAGGCTGCTGGATATTTTCTACCATCAGCAAAGCTGCCCCATTCAGGCCTGCTAAATAAAATGCAGCACAAGCTAGGGGAAGCTGGTCAGTTCTACCAAATCTCACTCAAGAAAAATCCTACACTGAGACAGACAAATCTGTACGCATTTTCCAGAACGCCAATCTTGTCAATGTACCAAAGCAAAAATACATTACTAAAAGTTAAAAATTCATACTAATACTCTCCTTAAAATATGTCTTTCTTCTAACGTTTGGAAGAAGAAAGGCACACCTCAATGGATGAGCTGCTTTTGACATGTTTGCTGTAGCAACGCATAGCCTCAGATAGGCAGAGCACTAAATCTTCCACACCCCAGCTATAAACTGTCAGTGACCTGTCTTACTTAGCACAGGTCACACAAAGGACTACAACTTCAGTGTGAGGCACCCACAGCTCAAATTGCCTACTTTTGGGGGAGCTTAACCATCAGGGAAAAATAATTACGTGGATGTGTAAGCCTAACTGCAGCAATGGGTTTCCCTCCTGTAACACTGGTAGATTTTAGCATGAACACGAACTGCATGCTTAGATTAGCCCCACCTTAGTCTGGCAAGAAGCTGGACTTAACACTGTGCTACAAGCAAGATCTTCAATACCTCTGCAAGAATGGAAATTGCATTTCTCCCTACCCCCTGTTATCAGTTCCAAGACGATTTCGCTCAGCAATAAATCAACCTTTATTAACAAGCAATGGGAGCTCACTGTGGCATTAGAGCAGCACCTAAGTATTTACCCCCCTTTCCTGCATTCATCTCTCATTTTGGGTTACTGCATGGTGCATCCAGCTTCAAATAAAACAAATAAGAAAAAAGAGGGGAAAAAATGCATTTATTTGTTCCTAGATGAATAAGGAGGTATTGAGCTGGGGAGGAGAATTTTCCCCTAACAATCTATACATGTAACTAGGAAATATCATAGCTGTCTGTGAGAATTACAGTAGCAGGGAACAGGGTGGCAAAAGCTTGCATTTTCTAGGTCCACAAAGAAAACAAACAAACAAAACAAAACAAAACAGTGTCTCCTCTTTACACTGGCACTCGCGGTTAAAGGCTGTCACTTTAATTCAAAGTAATCAGTAAGTCAACTGATCAAAACCATCACATTTGCACTGATTTTGTGCATGCCATATATCTGTCCAGCCTGAATGAAACAGTAAGTTAGGCAGACTGATGATTAAAAGTTAGAATGTATACATTTGCTTACTCAACTTCCTCAGGCTTTAAATTCATTCAATTTCAGTTTAACTGGGTGAAGGGTGGGAACTAAAACATTGAATCCTTTGATATAGAGTAATAAAGCCCAGACTACAAGCAAATTTGTTATATCACTGTCCATATAGTCTTTGGTTTGGTGCCGTGCTGCTACTAAAATATTAAGTTTTACCACTGGGAAATTGATTTTGCTATAAGAAGTTTTTATGATGCCACTTAATCTTACCCAACCTACATAAAAAAAATACTGAAATCAATTACAGACACCCTTTATATAGTAAGCTTGATCACTATATTAAAAAAAAAATAACAGCCTGATATAATTTCAATATAATGGCAAAGGAAGCAGAAAAGACTATGGCAATATACTGCACTCCTGAAACAAAACATTGCAGGTTCCCAGCTTAAATGCACAATCTTGATTCACTTAAAGTTAGTACCATGATCCATCTCCCACATAGAGGGCTGTGTCCCACAGCTCCAGCATCGACCTCCTTTTCTAGTGTTGCATTTCAAGCCAGCTCCTATGGGGCTGCAAGATTCTGTGATTACAGTTAAAAGAACACTCTAGGTCTGAGAGTCTGCCTCTTTTAATAGATAACCCTTTTTTCCAGTTTAACAATTACTAGCATGGAACAGACATTTCTGCTTTGCCCCTTCCAGTGCTACAATTGAAAAGCATCCTAACTAGATGGCCCTGTACATAGAAATGCCATTAACTGGCTTTCACAATACTCTAGTGAATGCCTAACTCTTGGCTACAATGATGAGAAGTACTTTAGTTAGGAGGTAAATGCATAAACAAAGCCGTATCTTAGAATGCCTTTTAAATAGTCGGGATTAGTACTGGCAAAAACAGTGTATGATTATCATTGCTACTCTTCCCAAGATGACACTCAAATATCACTATTTTCTAACTGCACTAAAGCACACTCGGTCAAGATCAAGAATAACCTTGACCTGCACATCAATAACACCCAGTAGTACTTCAGATTGCTTTCTGTGCCTAGCCAATTTGAACTAGCCTGCAGGACAGGCTTATAAGCATGTCCTTGAACAACCCAGTTTTGCCTAAATACTGCAACGTACGCTATTTAGGATTATGTAAATGTTCCACAACTCCTTAACTGTAAAAGGCAGGTTTTAAAATAGGGTCAGTGTGTCAAAATATTCACAACTTTCTCTTGATCCAACTCAGACCTTGCATTTCAGAATAAAATGTGTTGGGGTTTTTTCTGTTACTGTTTGTGAACGAAGTTTTGAAACACTAAAAGAGCTTTAAGAAAAATCATTAGAGATGATTGGAACGGTCACAGAAATGCTTAATTGCATCACAAGGCTTTAAGTGCATGTAAATGACCTGAAGGACTTGAGCCTGAAACACCACATTCTGCAAAAGACACTGTTTCCAGTCAGAGACCTGGACCAGGACTAGCACTTGGCATTTACTTCCAGGATAATAGGCTTTAATAGTAGCAACCCTGGAAAACAGCGAGAGTTTATTCTGGAAGCAGTGACAGATCCTTAAATGGGGCAGGTGCACCGTGATTCGGCATAAGGCAGGAAAATTCCAAGTTCAGTAACTAATAGACTCCAAGACAGGCAGGTTATTTCCCAAAGCAAATGTCTAATCAAAGACGTAACTAACCCTTTCACATCCCATCTGCGCGCCGGGAAGTTCTGCTCATCCAGCAACATTGTTCTGCTGAGGCACATCCCTTACCCCAACTCACCGAGCTTCCTCGCGTTACTCCTCCCACACAAAAAAGCTCCAAGGCTTTTTTGCCACTGCTTGAAGGCCGCCCGGAGAGTTGGCCGGTACCGTGAACCCAAGTCACGCAGCACCGTTCACACACGTACCGTTCACACCCGCAGAAG
>JAAGNO010012973.1:0-15938 GCA_033439905.1 Ceryle rudis | reverse complement strand
ACACCATCTCTAAACTCCACCCACCCTCCATCTCTGAACCCCATTACGGACCTACAGGCAGCTGGAAGCTCCCCACAACAGAGGGCAAGGACAGCACTGCACCACCAAACACCTACGTACCCCATCACCTGCTCCAGAACCATTCACAGGCCTAGAGGCACCTGGAACCTCTCCACAGATAAGGACAAAAGCATTTCTGCACCACCTTCCATCACCACTACCCACTGTGTTCCTACAAGCAACTGGAAGTTCATCACCATTATGGACAAAGGAAGCACCACACCACCAAGCATATCTTCCTACATGCAGTTGGAAGCTTCCCACAGACAAGGACAAAAGCATTTCTGCACCATCCCTCCCATCTCCACACATCATTATGGACCCACAGGCAGCTAGAAGCCCATCACATTCACGGACAAAGGCAGTACCACACCACCAACCATCTCCATATGCCATCATAGACCTATCCACATCTAGAAGCTCCCCACAACCAAGGACAAAAGGGTTTTCCACACCACTCAGCATCATGGGCCGTGGACCTGGAAGCTCCCTATAGCTAAGGACAAAGGGAACTCCCATCTCTAACACTCATGGTCCTACAGGAAGCTGGAAGCTCATCATAGTCACGGACAAAGGCAGCACCACACCTCCAGCCATCTCCATGCCCTACCACTACCTACCACCTCTGCATCACATCATGGCCACACACACAACTGGAAGCTACCCACAGCCAAGGACAAAGCTTTCCCTGCACTCTTCATCTTCTCCGTACTCCACCATGTGCCAACAGGTAGCTCAAATCTCCCCACTGGAGCCATGGACAAAGGGATCTCCACACCACCTACTCCCTCTGTATTCCACCTCCTCCGTACACCATCATTGTCCTACAGGTAGCTAGAAGCTCCCCACAGCACAGACAAAAATAACCTCCCCACCATGCACCCCTCCATAAACCCACCAGCAGCTCAAGTATCCCCGCAGCCGTGAACACAGTGACCACCCCACCACATACCTCAAGGATGTCAAATTCCTCAAAATAGAGTCGATGATTCATGAACCCATTGTATGGTTCTTCCAGTTCCTGCTGTCTTTTTTGGTCACCTTTTGGTGGTGTTCCTTCCGGTCCTTGTGTCCTTATATTTATGTATCTTTAAACATATGTGTGTGTGTGTGTGTGTGTGACAGGCACACAGATATCAATACACCTATAGAGCATGTCCCTAGACATACACGGGAGAGCTACGCAGAGGAACCCAGCTGGGTGGAAGGCACCAGGGGTGGGTGCTGCAGGGCTCCCCAGGAGCCAGCTGTGCAGGCCTGCAGACAAGTTCAAGCAGGGTCACTGAGAGCCACTTGCCCAGGACCCTGTCCAGACAGCTACTGAAGATCTCCAAGGGTAGAAACCACCACCTCCCTGGGCATCCTGTGCCAGTGCTCAGTCACAGTCCCAGTGACAAAGTGTTTCCAGGGATTCAAAGGGACCCTCTTGTGTTCCATTCTGCAACAGGACCATCACTTCTGGTCATGTCTTGTCAGTGTTAGGTTAATGATGGGACTTGATGATTTTAAAGGTCTTTTCCAATCAAGGAAATTCAGTGATTCTGTGATTACAAACATGCACACTGAGGTTGGAAGGGAAGTCCTGAGGTGATCAGTCCTCCGCTCTGTAGCAGATGCAATTAGATCAGTTTGTCCACCTGAGTTTTGAATATCTTTCAGGATGGAGATCCTACAATCCCTTTGGTCACCTTCTCCAGTATTTGAACACCCTATTAATTCAAAAAACAAAAAACCCAGCAGGCAAAACCTTTACCTGTTATCTAATTGGAATTTTTTTGGTTTTTTTTTTTTTTGACACTGATTCTTGTTACATAGTTTTGACAAGCCTAGCTTTGTCTCGTCTGTACCCTCCAAGGAGGAAGTTAAAGGTAGCAAAAAGGTCTGCCTCAGTCTCTTCTTCAGACCAGATAACCTTCATTCCTTTAGGCTCATCTTGTGCAACATACTCCAAGCCTATTTGTGTCTTCTTGTGGTCACAGCGCACGCTCAGCACATCCTACTCTCTTCTGTAGGAATGCAGGTTGCTTAAATGGTCTCTAACTGTTTTTCTCCCCGTAGCTTATGCTTCAGGGTATAACATCCTAGAAGGGGGCTTACGTTAATTTTCTTAATTTTTAGTGTGGAATCTTCCATAGTCAATGGGAAGGGATTTGGGAGACTCCTGTTCCTCAAGAATGCTATGCTGCCTGGGCAGGTTCAGGTCCCCACTGCATCCTGCTGTAAAAAGAGCAACAACAAAAACTCTTGGAAACCTTCTTGGCCCAAGTATTTGCTATCTTCATGTGATTTACAGCTGTCCTGTGCTGTTCTGTATTGTATGCTGCTGTTTGCATGCAGAGTTGGACAAAAGGAGCTAACACAATAAGGGTAACACAGGCTCCTTAGTCCAGGTCCTTTGAACATTTGAGTGATTAACTTTACAACGACGGTGTTCTTGTATGGTGGCTTTGTTTATTTATTTTGATTTTATCCTTTGAGAGAAACTTTCTATAAACTCTGGTTTATATTAATTAAACTATTTGGACTCTAAATAAAATATCCCATCAATTTTTCAGATCATCCTTCTCCTCTCATGTGGTTCTATTTCATGGAATTATAGATGCTTATTTATCTTTTTATGACTCTATGTTTTTGGTGCTTACATATCAGCCTTAGTGTTCATCTCAGGGCGATACCACTCCCAATACAATCTGCATATATTTTTGAGCTCTCTATTTTTTTTTGGTTTTGTCTACATACATTCAATTATATTTGCAAAGTCATACCCACCTCTGAAAGTCTTAGGATATGTGGCAGCTTTGGGATAGAAAAGACTCTGGTTAAAGCACAGTTAGGGAGATGTTTAAGCATGAATATTTATAATAACAAAGTATACAATGATCTTTAGGTCAGTGTATGGAGTCAGTGGGTCAGCTCTCAAAATTTATTTTTTTCTCCCTTGCACCCTCAGCAAACATTTAACTGCAAAATACAATAGGAACACGATTCTGTAAATCTGTAATATCACAGAATTCAGCCTATATGCCTGTTAACTTCTAATACTCACAGAAACCATGCCATTTGTCTTAGCTGAAATCAATGCCTAAAATTCTTAGAAGTAGTTGTCTTTGTTTCTCCAGTCTGACATGTGGTTCGAATGGCAGTACCCCTTTCCAAATTTGAGTGTTTTTTCCAGTCTAGATACACAGTTCCTGAAGCAGTTCATATCCAGTAATGTAAAAAAAAAAAAAAAAAAAGCTAATTAGGTTTATTTATGCTTTCTTCTTTTGGCTGTTTGCACAGTGGAGATACACTTGGTTTCTAAAATATGTGACAAATGCTCATGTCTTGTATCAAAGAAGGGGGCAATAGTTACATTTGGAAAGTGACTTGGAAGAACCACCCCTTCATGCTTTCATTTCTCATTTTCATGGACCCCTTTTCCAAAAAACTTCTCCTATGCTGAATTTATTTTAAAATCATGGCAGACTAGGCCTTTCTAAATGGTATTGATGTTTCCCAAACTCTCCTGGGGCATCCCTAGAAGTGAGCTACATTCTATTGTTTGAGGACTGGGAGAAATGTGAGGGGAGCTGGAAAGAGATTCAGAATATGTAAACCAGAAGGATTATGTAGGAACCGTGAGCAAGGATGGTCCTTATGACTCAGGTATTGGACTGGCTCTGGATCATTTGTGAGACCCCAGGCTGCCTGAGTAATTGTTGGCAAGTTGCATAACTTCTTGGGTTCTTATCCTCACGTTATAGATGAGGAGTTAGTGGTCCCAACTTTCTCTTTGTACATCACATCTATTTAGTGAGCAACTCAAAATAAAAACTAGTAAAAAATGGGAAAGATTTTTTCTTGCATCTTCTGTGTCAAGTGTACACATCATTTAGAAACTCTGAGCTAGCTGAGGTTCTCCCAGGAGATGCAATGCTTATTAAGAGCATGACAAAAATACACTTGAAATAGTCTGTGCAGAAATGCCAGCAATTTTGAAACTGCATTCAGGCAATGGTAAGGCCATTTAGATACAAAAAAAAAAAAAAAAAAAAAAAAAGCTTTACAACTGTTCCAAATGCTTACTAGTGGAAGACTGTTAACAGACGGGAAAAAATGGGGAGGTGTCCAAAACCAGCAATCCACCCTGGTGAGACATCCAGCTGCTGAGAAGTGGAATGGTGCTGGAATTCATACCAGGTTGTTGTCTCTGGACACCAGTCAATGGACTCCATCTTTTATATCACCCTCCCATTAGCCATAAGGATTCGGTGGTTTTCAGCTGCTTTTCTCCTGGCAGCTGGATATGGAGGAGGAGATTTTTCTCTCAAGTCCTTGTTGAAGAACCATTTCAAAGCTGTTGTCCAGGCAAGGAACATCACTACTCAACCCTACTCCTGCTTCCTGAAGGTCATCGTTGGGCAGATAAAAATTGACCAGTCTACCCTTCTTCCAGCTGCTTAACTCCTGCTGTACAGCTGCATACTGCTAGGCCTTGAGCTGCTTATCTTCATAGTCTTTCCTCTGCATAACTTTAGGACTTACCTCTAGAATCAATGACTGCTTTCTTCTGCACAGTCTTGGGGAACCATCATGTTTGAAAACCTTGAGAAAGACAACCCATTCCCCCCCTCCGCCTCTGCAAATTTGAGATGACTATAAAAAAAGAGAACTAAGGAAAGAAATAATTAGGAGTTCTTTTCCTTGATGTTAGTTGTACTTTTATGATTGTGTTTTTTGAGATTTTCCACATAGCCTTGAGGAATGGGGAAGCTATTTTTGTGGACGTTAAGATTTCAGGTAACAACTACAAGATTCCAGCTGCTCAGGCCTCAGGCTTCATGATACTCACCGATTTATGCGTGCTAATGTTAAGAGATTTGGCAGCACTTCAAGCAAGTGAGTGAAAACAACGTGTTTATTCTAAGCTTCCCTCTTGCCCTTTGGCTTGATAGTGGCTGTGCAACTGGCCTGGCTGCTCAGCTCCACTCTGCTGGAGCATGGGAAAAGTAGGAGCAGCAGCAAAGAGACAGCTGGCTGGCTGCTGACTTAGAAAGACATCATTGCGTCACGTCACGCTTGGTAAGTTATCTTTGCAATCCAAGAGCCAGGATTTTCTCTTTTATTTAAGCAAGAGATAGGTGCTTCACAAATTGACCACGGGGATTTGATCATGTCAAGTAAAGCGTCCCATTCATCTGAGGCAAGGTGGTTTTTCAGCCCTGAAATACAATGCTTTTCTGACCTTGAAAAAGATCTCTGTTGGATGTCTTTCGAATTCCCTTTAAATGAACTGTTTGTAACCTTATTAGAATTTTATTTTTCATTTTTAATATGTGGATTGTTTGAATGGCAATACTAAAGCCAGCACAAGCAATAAAGATGGATTGCCAGTAAAATGAACAGTTTGGCCTCTGACTGCACAGAGGAAGCAGATCAAGTCAAGAAAACATTTCCTAAAAGTCACTTCTCTAATTGTAAGACTATTCTAATAGGTGTTGTTTATTTTAAACCTAAACTATTCTGTAGCTTATTAATCCACATGTTAAACTCAGTGTGGAAGTTCAAGTTAATTGACATTCTGCTTCCAAAGTTATACTGATATTATGAAGGGCACTAAACTGATACATGAAATACAGAGTAAAAGTGAATGGTAAATGATAGAGATGTATTCCTGAGAATCCAAAAAGACTTTGCAAACGATAGATAATGAACAAACAAGAAATAGTATTTACGTGCGTATGGTTTGCTAGTAAAATTCTGGCACTGGATGAATCTCATGGAAAAAATATTATAGAATTCTGTCATGCCAGACTTTTGCCTTGTCTCTTTAAAACTCTTACAGTGAAACTCATAGGGAGGTATGTCTTGACCAGCTTGCATTTACTGTTGTAAAAGTATACATATGTAGAAGACTTACTGGTAGGGAATCACATATGAGACTCTATCCTTGAAGTCACTAAGCCGGTGAGTGTATTTTGCACCTATTTGCATTGAGCGGGCTCAGCAACTTGCATGAGGAATGTAATGTCCTGAAGGGCTGACTTCATAATTTGTGGCTGTGTATTTATTTCCTTCATGAAACCACATTTATGTTTCTTTATTATCATTATTATCTGAAAGGTTCTTAACTATTCACAGCTCCCGTTTATTTTTTTTTCATAAGCCCTGCTACCACATTTTCAGTTTTCTCACTTTTTAGGTTTCAAATCTTGGCTATGGTATTGAGGATCAGGTTGTGGGATGGGAACATCTGGATGGGTTTGAGATCTGTGCATATCGTAATCAAATCTCTTAACTATATATTTTGAACCCATGTTTTCATTCTTGCTCTGCATTTCTCATTGTTTTTTATCCTCTCCATTGTATGAGTGTATGCAGTCTCATGCAGTTATATAAAAATGGTTTCCTTATGCATGGTATGAATTTTTATAGCTTTACACTCACTTTCTTCCCTTCCATCATCCCAGTTCACATTTAAATAGGTAGAATAAGTCAGGTAATATGTACACAGGGACTGCTCCACCACGGACTGGATCTCTAAGTATCTCTGTTAACACATGCTGTAGCCAAAGAAGTTTACAGCATGCAGAGGGAAAAGGTTATTGTTAGTGTAACTGAATAAGTATTAGGGTTAATATATAATGTATAGGTCTATGTAATGGATAGTTTTTATTCATCATAAAATGTTCAAATGACTTGCAGATGTGTGACTGCTGCAGCTGTTGCAGACCTTGTAATGGCATTAGGCTCTGACTCAGAGAGCAGCTCGTTTGCCAAGAGATTCTGGCAGTGGCTATGGCTGTGATATTCCCATTGAAAAAAGTCTTGTCAGCAGTGGAGGTGGTGATACAAAACCAAACTGGAATATAAGAAAGGGCCAAGGCTGGGTCTAGGTATGACAGGAAAATGGGGGTTCTGAAAGCTGTCATTTTTTTTGTGTGCTTAACTCTATCAGTAGTGTCTTAGTGCTACATGGTCTACTAGGGGAGCAGCTGGAATTTATAGTCACCACAGATTCTGCCTACATGCAACTTGTGTGTTATTAATTGGAGAAAAAACACAAAACACCAAACCTTTGATAATGCAGAACTTTACTCCTGAGTTTTAAAAGGAAAAAGCAAGCTATGGTCTCTACAAGTAGATAGAATTGAATCTCACTGTGCAGACACAGCCTGTGACACAAACTGCACAGCATGGGAGCTTGGCTACTTGCTGCCTATGGAGACTGTGCAGTCAGGGAATATGCTTACTTAGCAGTCAAAGGAATGCCATCATCCTATGGATGCATATAGTACTCTGAAATAGTACTGAGGAAGAAAAAAACAATCCCCTGCATGTTTTCTGATTGTCTGACTGAAGTAAAGAAAATAATGAAGATTGACATCCAATATAGACATACATTGTATATGTGAGGTGTCATACTGAGGTAAACATGCTGGGTTTGATACAGCCTTTTGATTCCTGTGTGACTGGAAAAGCAGAAGCCTGATCATTTTTAGAAGAAGATTGGAGAAGGCAGTGCAAAACAAAAGCACAGTTTTGACAGGGTTTGGTGATAATACTCAGAAAGTAGGCCCATGGGAAGCAAACCCTAGAGACAGCTGAGCTGTAAATCTCTGAAATGGTGAGGGAGTGTAACAAAAGTCACTGCTCAGTGAAAAACGAATTTCATTGCTGCCTTTTCTAATGCTTTAAACTAGTTATGGATTGTATAGGTTAGTTATGAAATGGACTGCAGTGCTGACTCTTGCTTTCTATGAAGTTACAAATCCTTAAGCAGTATTGTTTCTGGCACTTTTTGAAAGGTCTCCGCTGATTCCAGTGTGCTCTCTCTAACCCTGTTCAATGCCATATTTATGAAAGTAAAGCTACCAAAACATACAGATTATTAGAAAAGAGATGCAATCTACATGAATTTTGTTCATTAAATTTAAAAAAAAAACCCAAAATTCCAACCCTTACTGATGTGACTCTTGCTTTACATGAGTAAAAGGGAATGAGCTGCTTAATAGCTCTCTTCTCCACAGCTCAAAATTCCTTGGATAAGAGAAAAAAAAGCCAGCCATCGTGACTGCGCTGGCTGTTGGTTGGGGCTGTGAGCTGGGACCTAGGTCTTCCCTCTCCCTGGTACAGTATGCTGTCTACTAGACCAGGGTTATTTGTTCAGTCTGGAAGAGTTTTGGTCAGTAGAACAAGGTCTGCTGGAGAACTTTACCAAGGTCCCATCAGTGGGAAGCAGTGTGTGACAGCAGTGGGCTGTTGGGCATGCACACCAAGCCGTTCACCCTGCCTTGGGGGCTGCACTTCAGCTCCTGTCTAAAATCACTATGTGAAGTATGGGGCTTTCTAATGGATGCAGTATGTGACTCAGCTTGACCACAGGGCATGAGAGCAATCAGGGCATGGTACAGAGCAAATTTTATTTCTGGGCTGGTTCTGGACTAGATGTGCTTAAATAATGCTACAGAGCATTATTCCATCATTGTCTGTGCTGCTCATAAACTATTGTATGTGATGAGGAAGAATCTCAGTAATGGATGGGTGGCAGCTCCTTTCCCAGGGGGCCCTAGAGCAATGGTATGATGCACGTGGTCTGCAGATCTGTGGGATTTCATGCACCCCTTGTATGGGAAGAGGCTTAAGTCTCTCCCTGAGAAGCTGCACCTAGTCTGGGAAACAAACAAAATGTTGCCAACTGAAAAGAGCTGAAAAGTCACTGCCCTGCAGCTTTCAGGTTAGATGGTCCATGAGGGATATGGGTCTGTATGCTCAGGCATTGCAAAGTTTTGGGAGCATGCCTCTCAAGATGAGCCAGTGTATCTCAGGGTGGCACAATGTATCTCTGTGCTGCAGATCCCCAACCCAGGTCTGAATGGGCCAGTCTTTCTCAGAGCAGACCTTGGCAGGGATACAAGCTTGGATCCCAGAAGCAGTGCTGCCTTGCTAGCATAACATTCAGTCTCAAGCTAATTTGCCTTGCCTCTCAGCCCACCAAATAACCTGGGCACAGCATGAGCTTGGCATTACTTCTACTGCTTCCAGATCCAAAGCTATTTCATACAGAGGCAGTATAGGGATCTCTGTACCTTATTGTCCTGCAAGCTGTTGATATATTCTTTCTTTCCTAGAATGTTTTATCATCAATAGATCTTAGAGAAAAGTGTCCAGAAAGTCTCCTGTATCTCCTCTTTCTTGTGAGGAAAGGCTGACATAGGTAGTCCAGGAGAGACTCACTGGCAATCTGTAAATGGGTTCAAAAAAGGGAACAGAGGAATTAAAGGAGGAGAAGCCTGCCAGTGGCCATTGAGTATGATGGTCTGATTTCAACTTCTGATTCAGAAATGTGCTAAAATATTGATCGCAGGAACTTCTAAGACGCACCAGAGGAAGGCTGACCCAGTTGTTTTCATGTTTCAAACTCTTTCATTAAGCACTTACCACTGGCCACTGTTGGACTGAAGGTAGTTTGACCCATGTGTACGTGTTGAAGAAAGGACTGCCCTGCATTTAAGAACTGGGTCCCTGCTATGTCCACCCAGGCTGTCATGTTAGCCTTGTACTCAAGATGACAACAGCCCTTTGGGAATGCTGCCCCAGACATCAACCATCAGCTGATCCAGAGCCTAGTCCAGATGCTTGACTACTCCAGAGAGGAAGGGCTTCATCTAGATGTGGTGGTAGAAATGTGTCACATCTGGAACAACAATGTGAATGTAGGCCTGGAGGATATGGTGTGAATACTGCAGTGTGGACCATCAGAGACAGGCTTGTCTACTTTCAACCCAAAGGTGGGTGTGCATGGCAGTCTCCACAATTCCCAACTTGACAGAGATGAGAAGAGGAATGTTTGTGGAACGCTTCTTCACTTGGCATTTCCTATTTGCTTTTAGCTCAGTGCAGACATCTGTGTGGAGTTCCGCTTTTCTTTTGCTTTGTGCTCAGAGCTCAGGTGCCTGGCTAGACAGTTGCATTAGGCAGCAAAGCACCTAATCCTCATTGAAGGCCACCTAATCCTCTCAGCTTAGTGGCCTTCTACTTCTTCACGTAGTCCTTCTTTATTTTTTTTCTCTGTTTCCTCAGCAGCTGAATTTTTTCCTCTTCCATTTGCAAAACAGTGTCAGGAGCAGACTGGCTGGCCAGCCATTCTGTTACCAACACCTCTTGGTTCTTCTAGGCTCCAAAATGCAGAAACCCATAAAAGCAGCTAGAAGTAAATGAGTAATGGAGAGGAAAGACAGGTCTCTATGGACTGAAGAAAGTGCTCCATAGAGCAATGTTTAAGAACCTCTCATTAATGCTGCCTGGGTATTTTTTCTACATTTCACTCTGCTGAATCCAAATTCTGCTCAAGCCGGTGGGAATTGTTCCACTGACTTCTGTGAGAGTTACATCTAGCCCCTGGTCTGGAAGGTAAAACTAGTCTCACTAGTTCTATTTAAGTTGGTTTCCCTTTCTGCTTCTCAACTCACAGAATAACATGAATGCATTCATAGTTGTCCATGGTGCAATGCGTACAAAATATTCTCTTTATATGTTTTTCATTAAATAAAAATCAACATGTGTTTCAGCAATTCCACCTCTTTCCTTCTTTACCCCTCTTTGCTTTTTTTCCCCTCTGTCCTGTTTTTTGGCTCCCCCTCCCCCTTCCTCACTGAGGTAAATAAAAATGTCTTTTTAAGTGTAACACATTTTTGAAGAAACCTTGCAGTCAAACAGCAAGACACTCTCAACTTTTGTCATCATTAAAAGCAGACAGTTTGCCCTCAGAAGTGATCTGTTTATAGTATCTCAAGTGGAAAAAAGATACGTTGGGTTGTGAAAGATGTTTGTTCCATCACCATGGAACTCCTTGCGCAGTTCCCAGGGCAAGGGGGGAGGTGACAGTGGATTTCTACATCACAGCTCAATCTCTGGCTTTTAAGCTGTACTTTTACGATAAGGTCTTTTCCCTAAAATAGCAGTTTGTTCAAATTAACATCTCCAATAGCAGAAAGGGAGCAATGTAGGATATGGTAGTATAGAACATGCAGAAAGGAACATTATCTGATAAAGCTTTGGGTTTTTATCCTCCAGATCGCCCAAAATTCTTTCCAAGTAACGTGTTAAGATATTGGTAATGCAGTGACTCAACCATATAAACAGATGGAGTGAGTAGTATGCAGCCAGTGATTCAGCTAATGTACAGCTCTGGAAACTCAAATTTGATTTAACAAGTAGAAATGTTGAATAAGACATTTATAATTTTTCCATTTTTGAAGGAGGCTTTAGGTATGTTGTTTTTTCTACTGAACAGAGAGGGTGGAAAAACACAGGACAACAACAGCTCATCAAAAGGATGGCATCTTGCTCCCCACACAGAAACTCCTTGCAGTAGTACTGCACTGCAGTGCCAGCTCTTGGTCTGAGCCCAAGTCGTGCTGTGGGACATGAGCTCTTAATTTCTCCAGAGGGAGTGTTCCCAGCTGAGTTACACAGATCTCCATGATCTAGTTCAAGCAAAGCTTGACATTTATTTAGACTGAGTTAATTCATTAATTTCAGCTTTAAAATCTTAAAAGCCATATCTATTATAAAATAAGTCATACATTTCCCCAGGCTCCTCCTATACCACATGAAGTTGTGGCTGCAGATGTGAACGTGCTGTGCCTGCAAACAGGATGCATGGAAGTTACTTTTTGGAATGCTCTCCAAACAGCCAGAGGACATCTAAGTCATTGACATGTCTTATTACATAATTCTTTCCTTTGGAGTGATGAAAGAAGAAACTGGTTTGCTGCAGAGACCTCCCATTGTTAAGAGATCAGCACTTAAAAACTCACCTGATTTTTATGGGAATCTGGGGAAAACCCTGCTCTGTTTAGAATATTCCAGTCTTATCACTACAATTAGAATCTTTATGCAGTAAATTGTGAGTATAGGTTACTGCCACCTGCATGGAAGCCAAACCTTTCACCTCTCTGTTTCCTTTGAAAGCTTAATTATGAAATTGTTTCAAAGTACACAATCAACAGCCATGAGAAGTCTCCTCTTTCTGATCAGGTTAAATGCATATGAATAGTAAAGTATGCTCGCAGTCATATTATTTAGAACTTGGAAAATACGAAAGGATGTCAGAGGAAGCCTAATTTGTCTAGCAACAGTATGCAGGACACAGTTTTGCCCTCCAATACATTTACACAATCCTACTATCACTAAATTGCAACCAAAAGTGTGTTTCAGAGAACAGGTTTGGGAGAGTGCTTTTCTCATCTGGTGAGACAGGACCTTTGTAGCTTAGTGTTTGCAAACATTTGGTCCAATGGTGAGGAATGCTCTTATATATCTGGAACTGCTCTCAGTAATCAAGTAAGGTCCTGACCTTACAAACAGAACAGTGCATGCTTTAAGTAATGAGCTATACTTAATAAGTCTATTTAATACGTACAATGTGAAGACAGTAATAGAAGCTTGAGAACCTGAGTACTCTGCTCTTTGCAGTTACAAGGCTAAATATTAAAGGTTTTAATTTTTATGTACTTGTAATTTGCAATTACAAAATATTTAAGTGGGATTTCATTCACCCTGGCATGTAGCTTTTGTTTTTTTAGGAAAAAAAGGCAGTCCCCTCCCATTATATTTGAGTACACCTGTATCAATGGAAGGTCATAGCATAAAACTACATCAGTTGTGTAATAATAGTTATAAAAAGTGTAGTATGAAGAATTTCCTCCTTATTGTTGTCTTCTGTCCTGTGTATTGGACCCTTGTCCTTTTGCAGAACTGATGAGGGACAACCATTTGTTTGCACAATCAGAAACAAAGAAAGAAAAGGGTACCCACCCTTTCTCTTTTTTTTTTTTTCTTATTTGTTTGTGCTTGAATCACTTGTCTTAGTTACTTCTTCATTTTTTTCCCCTGGTGCTCCTCTCCTCCTAGCTCCTACTTTCCAAATGTTGCAGGCTTCTCTCAAAAGCCTTGTAATTTTTAGTGCTTTTCTTAAATCTTCATCTCCTAGAGTCATTTCAGCTGTGATATTCTGTAAGTTCAGTTTAGCTTTTGAGTCTGCAGAGGCTGCATCAGAGAGAACTGAAGATAAAATGAAAAGCAGGGACCTCCCAAAAGTGGTTTGGGAGCATTCAGTGAGTTTTAGAGATGGGCAGCTGGAAGGCACAAATTAGATCAAATATGACTTTTTAGGTACTTTCTTATGAGATTGAGTTTTATATGGCCATGTCATGCAGGTAGAGGTATTTATGGGGGTGTATCTGTGTTGCTTAATAACATTTGAGCCTAGCAATTTACTCCAGATAGGAGTCAAGCTGTCAGAAAAATTTAGATCCTTTAACTTTCATGAAAATAAGCTGTGGAGCAGGGAAGATGTATCACGTGCTCCCTGAATGATGGAAAATCCACAGCGGGAGCTTTTAGGCAACAGCATCCACTGACTAGAGAAAGTGTACACGTAACGTACATCAGAATTTTGGAACAAATTTCAGTTAAAAGTTTGCACCTTAGACTCTGAAGTTAACAAGCCATGAGGCACAAATGTGTGGGGAACTGGCCTTTCTTCATTCTGGTATTTGGGAGTCACATGCTTTAAGAGCGAGAGAGTTAGAACATTCATTGATATCATGTAAGAAGCTGAGAAGATTCAAGGATGGAGTAACCTATATTACAAAGAAGACCAAGAAGTGGGATTGCTGGGGTGAGGGGAAGATAGGAGATGAGGAATTTCTACACCTGTTGTGTGTGAGGGGGTAGCTGGGGAAGAGAAAGTGGCAGGAAGGCAAGAATGGAAAGAAAAGCAAAGGGAAGCAGGAGCAGAAAGGAAAATTCAGGTTGGGAAAGGCATCAAGAAAGGCTTTGAAGATCACTGTGGGAAGAGATTAAACAGAAATTAAACTAGTTTGAATTTAAACTGTACTTTCTCAGAAGAAATCGGTTAACTCCTATCCAAAGAAGCACAGGCAAGGCAGAAGGAGAACAAAGGGGTTGCAGAGAGAAACAAATTTGAAGAAGAGGCAGGTCTGGGCATGGAAACCAGTTAATTTTAAGCACTGTTTAATGAATGTGTCACTAATGAATGTGTCAGGGATAATGAGAGATGAAACTTGTGGTAGAAGCCACCCTGGCCACAGGAACTCTCTTAGAGGTGGTGTTACACGGTGCAAGAGCAAACACAGAGAAACAGGCTCTTGTGAGTAAGACAAACTATGAGTTTTGTTAAATCTTGTTTATATAAGTCATTCACATAAATTCTGAGACCTGATTCATGCATTTGAACGCTCCGGACTAGCATAGTTATCTTCTTTTCCACTCTCTCTGCTAGGCGTACAAATTCCTCCTCTGTTCATAAGCCAAACATCCACGTGGGTTGTGACTATGGGGAAAAATGGCTCAAAACCAAACTCCTGTAAAGGCTCTAGATGGTCTAGCAGGAGGATGAAACAACTGTTTTGTTAGTGGACAAATGGTGGCAGTGTGCACAGAGTGACTAGATTCCTGAAGACTGAGGGCAACTGTGCTGTCTGAGGAGTTTCTTGACACAGCAGTTAGAAGGCAGACCTGGCTTGCAGGAACATTAAAGCGGCCCTTTCTATTGCCAGACTATTAGCTAGATCATCTTCTTTAAGTGGCCTGGTCCAGGAAAGTGTTGTGTAAAACAAACCAGGCAGCTTGCTGCTGTTAAACCATCAGGAAGAGTGGCATGGACCTTGAAAAAAATGTAGGGCATTCATTGCTCTGTATGTATCAGCTTCTTCCCCTCCTTGATAACCTTTGCCCTCAGAGAAAGAAAGGCTGCTAAAATGATCTTTCATCTGTCTTAAGAACAAGAAGCAAGGTGATAACAAATCATCTCAGGGACCTGATTGGAAGGTGTGTGCATCCAAGCCCTTTTGCACAGCAAGGAATCTACGAGAGAAACTTCTTCAATACCCCAAGAGCAGAACGGCTGAGCTGCAAGGCACGCGTCTGTCTGAAACCACAGTGACAAGACTCTCCCGCTCCTCATTTAAGCAAAGTTCAGGGAACCAGGGCATATATAACAGTGGTAAAACACGAGGGATGAGCTGCAATAGCGCTGTTTTCTTCCAAGCACGAGAAAAGAAGCAATTTCAGTAGAAAAGACATCTATACCCAGTACCTTTATTTCAGGTCATAGCAGAAACCCTGGGGAGGCATCCCGAGGTCCTGGGGATATGCTGGTTGTTGGGCAGGGCCCCGCCTTCAGTCAGAACGGGGTCAGGGGAAGATGAGAGGAGGTTTGAGGGAGGAAGGGTGCCCGATTGGCAAAGATCTGCCGCGCACTTTCACCAGGCAGTTACACCAGGGACAAGGGTGGGGGAAATGTTCCACTAGGAGTTCCTAGGGCACGGTCCTGTACAGCCGTCGCGGAGGCCTCCAGAGATTGCCCCACTCCCGCCCCACTGCCTCCACGGAGGCTCCCAGTCTCGGCGCTTCTCGGGGTGCCTCCCCGCCCGCTCCAGTCGGCTCCCACCATTCTCCCTGGGAGTACCTGACCCCAGGCCGGTGGCGACGCTCAGCCCCAAGGGCCGAGAGCAGGCGGCCGAGGCAGGGGAACCCCCCCTCACCAGCCCCTCATCCTCGCCGTGCCGGCCGAGGCCAACATCCCCCGCCCGAAGGCGGCCCCAGGGAGAACAGCGGGACCTGGTTGAGGAGAGACGGCAAAAGCCTCACGGCTGCCGCCTTCTCCCCGCTTCGCGGCGCCACTTGGTATCTCCTTCCCCCCTCCTCCCCGCTGCCCCGCCCCGGGAGGTGGTTTCACCTCCCCCGCCTCCGACCCTGGGGAGGGGGCATGGTGGGGCCCCGCTCGGTCTTAGTTTGCTTTCAGTCTGTTGTATCTGTGTAGTAACTTCCTGTTGTATATTATTTGAATTGCATAGCATGCATGA
>JAAGNO010012971.1:0-23406 GCA_033439905.1 Ceryle rudis | reverse complement strand
AGAGGTGGGGGAAGCCCCATCCTTGGAGGTTTTAAGGCCAGGCTGGATGGGGCTCTGAGCAACCTGCTCTAGTGGGAGGTGCCCCTGCCATTGGCAGGGGGGATGGAAGTGGATGGTCTTTAAGGTCCCTTTCAACCCTGACAATTCTATGATATTAACATTTCTAAAAATTTAGATGCTAAACCTAACATCCTAATTAAATTTTGGGTCACAAGAAAAGTCAAGGTGAAGAACCACTGAATGTACATCAGAATTTCAGAGCACATTTAGGTATGTCAGGAATTAGCATCCCAAAACAGGACCACCCTTCTGTTGACACCCCATGTAGTGTGAATTTTTTGTAGTGCACAGAAGGCCCCATTTCCCCACAGATAGCCTCAGAACTGGAGGGAGAATAGACAGTAGGATCAGAGACTGAACTGCCCAGTCTCCATGCAGGATCAGACCAGCTACCACTGACACCACAAGGACAATGGTAAAGCAGCCTCCCTGTCAGATGAAGGTACCACAAGCATTTCAGAAAGGATGTTGTTTGGCATTCCCTTTGCCCTTCCCAAATTCTGATCCTATTGCACTTTAATTTCCACTTTGCATGTAACAGTTTTACTTACATGTCTTCCTTTTCATCACAGACAAGGTTATCACTAACTCTTCTTAACTGCCACAAATTCTCACTATCCTGATGCATCCTGGTCTCAAAATACGCAGGCATTGCTGATCAGCAGTAAGGATTAGAGGAGGAAGGTATTCTGTTTCTAAAGTAATCCTTAAGAGAGGGAGGTAAGGCAGTTTAAACTGCTTGACAGATATTTTGGCTTTCACTTTTGCTTTTAATCTCACTTCCTTCTCAGTATCTCCCGTCAACTAGCAACAACTCTGTAACCACAACAAAACATCATTGATTAAGAGGTCAGGCAGATCCAACACCCTGCAAATTTCATCAGTAGAGATGAGTTTGAAAAAAAAAATCATTGCTAGAGCACAGATTGTTTGAGCTGCAGCTCAGGAAAGGGTGATTTTAAAGCATTTACACTCACAGCAATATTTGCACTAACTCGGTGGGGTAGGATTGTTTTCTACATCTTTATTCCTGATTAAGATCCCCTGCCGCAGCGCTGGAGTCATTTACATGGGGTTTGTGTCATGACTCATACAATGAGGACAGGGATGACATCGCAGAGAAATAGTTTTGCCTCCTCTCAAACTTTATTCACTGCCTAACTGCATGACTCATTTGATATCAAGTACAAATATAATAAGAACTTCTATTCATGAAACAATATTTCTATTTCATAGCTGCCTTTAATGCCACAAAAAAGTGGGAAAATTTGGACTGGTAATTAGGTTGGTTATGTCATTATATAGAAATAGTGCACAAATTTCTGTGTTGGTTACATTTTAAGAACCTGACCTGTAAAAACATGTTCCTTCCATGGAGAAATCACCAGTACTACGTTCCTTCCATGCACAGTTTTTCAGGGCTTAACCACCACTGTTTGCATGGAAGGAAGCAGCAACACAGACTGTCTTGAGAGAAACACAATCTTTAGGCCCACTGATAATTGATTTGCATTTGTGAATCTTTAATTTTTCCTGGCTCGTGGGGCTCATGAGTCAGCTTGGCATCTTCAGACAGATCCATCTGTCTTTCCAAAGAAGGATGTAGCAGCACATGAGGTCAGTACGCCCTGTTCACTTGGGCCGTTTCCTACAACCTGCTCAGACCAACACAGAGATGGTGCAACTCTTAACTCATTTAAGGCCCCTGAACATCTAGGCAGCTCCTGGTAGAAAAGGAGACCGCTGGTTTTGCAGTACCTGCTCTTTGCAACATGATGCAGGAGCTCAGCAAGGCTGAGCATCAGAGCCTTTAAATCCAACCAAGAACAAGAGGCACTAAAAGGAAAGTAGTAAAAAAAAAAAGGTACAGAAAATGACAGTTGTACAGATGCCCATAATGCAGTAAAGCAAAACAAGTCACTGTGAAAGAGAAGTACCTTTAAACAACCTGTCAGATTTTGATTTACCACGAAAAGCCATCCGCAATCCTCTCTACTTCTAATGGGGAAAAAAAAAAAATTTCAAGCCATCACCAAGTTGCTCTTCCAGACAAATCTGAACCTAAATCAACAGTGGATGAGCAATCAATCTGTTTTCTGGGCTGCTATTTCAAGCAAAACTCTGCATAAACAAAGAAGCAACCCTTTGCTTTCTTTAGCATCTAGATCTTCCTGGAAAGTTTCCTCTCTCAACAGGAACCCCCACATGGCTGTAGCTCCCAGCAAAGAATGGAAAGTCCCAGCACAAAGGCAGGGAAAGGGCAGCCATGCTTTGTTTAACAATGGGGGCTATGACACAAATGAAAATGACTCTTCAGAGTGCATTTACTATGCTACACACTTCATTTCTCTGTATTATAGAAATATTCTTCAACCAAGCTACAGCAAAGTATCTTGTTTGCTCGAATCACTACCAGTGACAGCCAGAGTACTTCCATTAACAGTCACCCTAATGGTTTTTCACTGCCTACATTTCACACTTTCTATCAGATTTTTTTTTTTACCCTTCTAAGATTAATTCTGTAAAATGATAAATGACATTTGTAATGTTTACATAAAAGAAAAAGTGCCTTGATGCTTCTTTGTCTGTTTGTACTTCTGCAGCTTCAATGGAAAGTCTACAAGAAGGCTTTTGTTTGCTAATTACTTTAATTTGTGGCATGGAGAGAAGAAGGGGTAGCACACGGCAGATAAGCCTTACTCTAAACATGAAAGGAGTCACATGGCAGAACATTCAGGCCCTAGGTGAATGATTTCCATGCTCTTTATGAATCAGAACAGTCTCGGACATAAATTAGATTTCCAGAACAAGAACCTGTGCATGGCCCAGGCTCTATCTGCAAATGATAACATAGGCTCATTGACACTGTCCCCTGCTTGCTTGCTTTAGAAAAATAAGTTTACATTGGAAATAGCTTCAAAAGATGAAGAAAACAATTCTTTTGAACACCTTCCTTTTTAAGCCACTAGCCCTGCCTGTGTTTCCCGTTACTGGATTTCTGCATGCTGTCATCTAGGAACCTGTGTGGTCTAAAAGGTATTATTCCTGCCAAAGCTGCAAAGTCTCAAGTCTCCAGGCAGCTGTTGTTAACCAGCCACATAGTCCCCATACCTCAGTTTTAGCCAATTAACAGTATTCCTCAAGATAGGGGGAATAGATTGTTCATTGACACGGGGAGAAGAATAACTAGACTTCATTACTGCCATTATAATAGGCAGTCTGTTTCGGGGTTTCTGTACTAACAGGGAAATGTTCATAGAGCATGTGCTGAAGAGGTTTATTTTAAGTGAAAAGGGGCAGTTTTAACACAACTGAAGAGTGGTGCTACAGTTCCCCCCCACCCAGCACACAGAGAGCAGATAAGGGGAGCACTGCTCCTCCACCCATGTGTGGCCCTCCTCCAGATCCTCCCCAAGGCTGCAGCCACACACCCAACCTCATCTCCCCGCTTCAAGGTGGCCAACTGCACTGCTAGCTGGGAATTCACTGACACTAGACTGAAAGAGACATCAAGTAATGAATAATCAAGTTGAATAATGAATAATTGAATAATGAATATCACTGACTATTTATCAAGGAAAACCCAATTGAAACCAACTAGCAAATGAAGCATGAGGTGAACGCAGAGCTGTTCCATCATAAGAAACCCCACTGCAACTTGGAAAAATTATTGTTTTCCCTGAAAAGCTGTAATCCTTAAGTGCCAGCATAACCTTTTCACAGATGTAACAGCAAGGGAAGTAGCAGCAGAGCTCAGAGTAGAGACCCACACATACAATCAGTAAAGTGGGAATATGCTACTACCTTACTGAAGGAAAATGCCAATATTTAAGTTTTTGGTAACCAGATAAAGGGAAATAATCAGACCTTTTCCTCCATTCCTCCTTCTTTAAAGTAGCAAATAATTTGCCTTCCAGATAAGAAGCAAATAGGAAAAAAAAATGCTTTTGGACACAGATGCTATTCAGAGACCACTCATAACTGCACACTGGATTACGCTGACCCTCAATACAATGCTAGTACAGCAATTCAAGCTGGACTGCAGACTACTTAGATCTATTACTAAGTCTACAGCAATCTTTCTCTCCTGCCTGCTTTTCCAGTTCCTGACAAATCTACTGGAAGGTCTCAGCAAGGAGTTTGGGGATCTTTCCTCTAATCTTTCCCCAATACCTTTTGTGAGCACAGACCAAGCAATACCACTTGATTAGTCTTATCTGCCACCCAGTGGCTTCCTGCCTGTCGTGCAGCCTCTCAACACAGGGTTTTCCACCAGCTAGACTCCACAGAGTAAGGTTATTTTTACTAGACACTAGGGGCAACTCAGTGGATTACAGTGACAGCAGAAAGCCAAAGCCTGGTATTCTCTGCATGCCTGAAATAAAGCCTCTTTGACCTCTCGGATCCCAACAGATAATGCTTCCTAGGGCAGGGAAGTGCTTTTGCAAGTAGAAAAACCTGCTCAAAGTAACCAATTGTTAGGACCACCTGTAGAGATGACCTTAAGTAGCTTGTTTGTTGAGTGTACCTTCTGGCAGAAAACAGCAACCTGGCCTCTACATTGCATACATTGTACAGATGGATTATAACAGCAACCAACATGTTCTTGTTCTACAACTGTGGTTGTAAGCTCAGCATTTAATGACTCATTTTTCAATTCTATCCCTTTCCCTCCCCCTCCAAATAAAACCCATCCCTCCTGAAATGCTCTCAGGAAAGCTTTGTCTATCTGACCTTTCACACTGATATCTAAATGCTTTGGGCTAATGAAGTAGCTGCATTCAAACATAGTTTAATAGATCTCCAAGGTCCTCAATAATGGAAATGGAGGAAAAGACTCCACTCTAAATTAGCATGTTGCAAATTGCCAGTAAGATTCAAATACATATGTAATGGTGAAAATTAAATTACTGCTTCACGGATGAAAACTCCATCTACCCAAAAATCTAATGAGCAGCAAAGAGACAGGGGAAAATAAGGGGTCAGCAATTTTGTTGAGCAAAAGCTACCCTGACTCTTGGATCTGCAAGTGACATAAGCTGCTGCAATTCAGAAATAATGAGGCAGAGAAGAAGAGCTAGCACATCAAGTCATCTGACAACAGCTAATCTATATGCAGGAATTCCCAAGTTAGAAAGAAGGTTCACTGCATATTAGTGAGTTTAACTATATATATACAGCTGCTTTTCTACTGCAAACTGGGTTTTCCAAGCCAGCCCACAGGAAAAAAGTTAGGCACGCTCTAATTTTTTTTTTTTTTGGGGGGGGGGAGGGGGGGAGCCTTTTAAAGCCTGTATTTTCAAAGCTACATATTTCAGCTATACACAAATTAGCACTTACCAGTTAGCTGTGGAAAAAAAAAAAAAAAGAAGTTCCAACAGAAGAAATGTGACATAACACAAAGTAAGATACATCTCAACCCTGTTAGCACCATGCTCTTCATGTGTGTACACTGCATACCCACGTTGAACAGGCAGGTTTAGTGTTCACAGGTACTTACTATACAAAGAAGATAGTAGGGATGTTTCCATGGACATGGGAACAATAGTTAACTGGTGGCAAGCAAAGTGCATGAGAATTGATTTTTTTCTCCATTTTTCTATGTCCCCTTCCTAATTTTAGCAGCTTTTGGAAGGTGCAAGATACTGCCACTGAACAGTGCTTGACTTCAAGAGCAAAAATACTAAAAGGCCAAAATTACGGCTACCATTGTGCTGAAGAAACAGTGTTTGGGAGAGGGCTGTTTCAAAAAAACAATCTTACTTCAACCCAAGCATCAGCAAACCACTATCTGCAGTGTAGAGCTAGGATGTTTTGGGAACTGTATGAAGACAATGCATTTAGTGATAATAGACATAATTGCTCTCTTTCAAAAGGTCACAGTCTCTTCACCAAAATAGGCTGAATACTATGAAATAAAAATAGCTTAATTGCTTCTGCCATTGGGACAGTACCTAACCTTGCTATATATTGGTATGAATGCAGTAAAGCCAAGCTCTTTGCTCAAAGTCTAATCAAATCAAGCTTACAGCTTGCAATTTCTCTTATACTGAGAAGGGTTTTGTTTCTGTGAAGATTTTCATGGTCAGTGGACTAAAATCAGAAATGTCTGGTACAGAAGCACTTCTGCAATAAGCCCTATGCTCACCATGAGAAGGTGGCCACATCAAAGAAAACACGGCTTTATGTCATCCCTGATTAGCATTCACTTTCCCCATGAAAGGAGACCGGCTCCTTTCTGACACAGCTAACTTGGAATCCGTTCCACTGGCTTCCTTCTCCCCCTCTTTTTTTTTTTTAAATTCCTACTTAACACCCTTGACAGATTTTTTTGTTGTTGTTGTTGTTAATACTGGTTGAACTGTTTGTACATCCCCAAGGTCCACTGAGAAGATCTAAGTGGACATCTGCTCTGAGATTCTGGTTTCAGTCTAGGGAGGGCCAAGTCAGTAGAAAACAAGTACTTTTACTGACTGCAACTCAGCTTGAATAGCTCCAGTATATACTTGAAGAACCATCTTTTGAAGGCTCAGGGAATCATTTGTACGAGATGTTACAGTTACTGGGTGATCTGATCCATGTGCTCAACCCTGTTGCCAAACTCCTCAAGTGCTACGCACTGCATTTTGCCATGCCTCGCTTTGCCTTCTCAACTTCCAGCTGTAAAGTCTAAGCAGGTACAAGGAATCTTCCATCTCCTCTGAAGGCTGTTGATATTCTAGAGGATAATCTTGTCTTCTCCTGGTCAACAGACAACTGTATGTTATGGCAAATTTTAGGCACCGCTCAGAGTAATTCTCCTCTTCCCAACTGTCCAGCTGGTTGAACAATTAAGAAAACGCTGCTCACAATTTGTAGTCACTCCTGCACTTTAAAATGAGTGTATATTTAGGTAAGGGAGGTGGGAATTAAAAAAATTAAATAAATCCTGAAGTAAAAAGAACTGGTCTATTAACAAGGTTCTCATGAAAGTAAGAATTCTCTGCCTCAGTTACTGCTTTAGCCTCTCCTGTCTGGGGAGAGAGAAAAAGGGGGAAAACACAGACCCATTTCCAGGAAAAGAATTTGTGTAAGGAAAACATTTCAAACTTCAGAAAACCTAAGCTACAGAAAAGCCACACTGCATTTCTTTCAACTAGCTCAATGAGCACATTTTAATTGTCAGGTTTGTTTACAGAAGACTGTACAAGCTGTCAAGGCCAATCAGCACTGGATGGAAAGCAACTAGCCACCCACTCAGCTCCACGCTGCTGATGTATTTGGCATTGCCTCATCTAACAGTCCTTGACAGCCCTAGAGGCAGGAGCCCTTCTCCCCCTCCCACTTGAAAGATGTAGCTCAGGAAAAAAATAAATCTTAAAACTGAGGAGATGAGGTAAAACTTGCCACTGCTCAGTTTTATGGTTTCACTCATGAGGACTGCTTTGATTGTTTGTGTAGAAAATGAGACCGTCCGAGACTGCCTTTGTCTTCAAAGGTCTATGGAGTTTTATTGACAGCTGTTGACATAACTTGTTTTGAAACTCATATGATCAGTAGAACATTAAGTTCAAGATAAATCACTCCCTTTCAGCAAGGGCTTCTAGGCACATGGCTAAGGTATTTCAACACTGAAGGGCAACAGCTTGCAATGTTACATGGAAAATATCTGTGAGAGTCCAAGATAAAGCTCTTCCAAGATCACATTAGATGGTGTTGCTTTCTCTGCAGCCGCAAGAGAAAGTTCTTGCCCAGATACAATTACCAATTTCAGCTGAGTCACTGGAGAAGTAAACATGAGTTTGTTACAGGGCCTCTTCTGTCTAGTGTACTCCTGACAAGTGACGAATTAGGCTGAGCAAAACAAGCTCTTCCCTGAAAATGAGTCCAGCATTCTAGAAACACAGTAATTAATTGTGTCCAAGTCTACAGACAGCAAAACCTTGGAGTCACCAGGATGGGAGCAGACAGTAACAAAGCTCACCTCCAGCTCACAGCCCCAGGAACCCTCTCTCATACAACACTCCACACTTCTGCACAGAGGAAAAATAGAGGCAGAGTCCAGTCTGTCTTCTCCTGGGAGGGGGAGGAAGAAAGAGAAGGTGCAAACAAGCCTTTTTCAAATGGAGAGAAGAGGAAAGAGTACAGGGAGGCACTCAACGTGGAGACTATTGCAGCCTTGCTACACAAAGCCCTTGCCTTTCTATTTGTGGTCACCAGACAGTCTGTGTTACCCCCTGTTTTGGGTGAATCCCTAGGATGGTCTTTTTGTTAAGAGACTTTAATAGGAGTGTCTACAGTCCACTCATGGAAGAAACTGGAAACCCATAACTTCACCAAAAAAGCTTTTAGAAGCACAGAGCAGAAAACTAAAAAGGCACTGTTTCCAGTGGCCCTTAAGTGGAGGACACAAAAATGCTATGCTCACATTCACAGTGATATTTTATTTGGCAAATAAATCCAGCAAAACTTCTCCCAAAGGAGCACATAAAGGCAGTCAAGTAACAACAACAACAACAAAAAAAAGCCAAAAGAGCTGCATGAACATTAGCTGTATCTCAGGCTCTGAAGGTGAGCAAGAGAGCGAGGTGCACTGTAAAGCCTTGCAAGATAACACCCAGGGAAATGATGACTACTGTCTACACGTCATGCAGGTAACACGTGGGCTGCAAACTGAAAAACATCACAGCTTGCAGCACAAGTGCACAACAGCAGTTCCCACATGAAAAGCATTGCCTAGCACAGCTGTCAAGTCTTAAGAATAGATGTCAGGCAAAACAAGTTCAAAAATCTAGCTTTAGATAAAAGAAACAAACCAAGAAAAACTCACTCTACCCTATTGCACATATTGTTAAGCTTGCTGGTGAATTCATATTTTTAAAAGTAAGCAAACTTCAGCACACCCCAACCAAGTGTACTTGACTTTCTCCAGTGTCAGAAACCCAAAAGTTTTGTATTTTCCTTGATGTAATGATAAAATGATAGTCTTCTATACACAGGTATTCTAACAGAATCACACTTCTGTTTGGAAACCCTAATGCCATTGAAGTCACATTCAGGAGGAAGCAGTGCTGCTTGCTGATATTGCGATGTGCAGTTAAGAGTCTGAAGAACTCAGGAGTATTGAGAAAGCCAAGATTATCCAGGACTTTTTGCTTTTTTCCTTAACAGATTATTTACATTTTGTGGCACTGTGAGCACGGTAAAAGATACCTTGTGGGTCTTACATTGCTTGTGCAAGAAAAAAAAGCATACAATCAGCCAACATATTTGTATTTCCCTTCATATCACAGTAAAGATTTCATATGAAGTACAAAACCACCAACCCTCTCAATAATGTATTACTCCAAATGATAGATCAGATTACAAACCAGCCAACCCTAGAACTACTAGGAGAGAAATACTGTCTTCTCTGCCTATGTTCATAGGACTTTGATAACACCAAGATCAATCTTGTTTCTCCAAACCTCCAGTGCAGTGTTACTCCTCCAGATGCAATTGCTATGTGCTTTCAAAAGCGCAACTTTAAAGCCTGTCTGGTAATTTCAAGCTCCAGCCATAAAAAACCCACCAAAACAATCATTAATGAATAACAACAACAAAGTGAAGGGTTTCCTTTTGTAATATTTCTTTTTCTTCATGGTACTTGCTAATTCAGAAGCACCTAGTTTTTCCCTTTGGACTCCTTTTATCATCTTCAGTTCTGTTTTCCTTGCACTTCTCTAAGCCTACAAACTTCTTTCTGAGTTTCCTGTTCACCCCATCTTCCCCTGAGCCAGGCTGCGTAATTGCTCTCTTTCTTGCAATCGATCTTCTCCCCCCCACTCCAAAAATGCTAAGTGAGCCTTTTTAATCTGCTATTATCCCGATTCGTTTTAAACAGAAAGGGCAGGTAAAGACTCAGTTCCTTCAATCATTGTAACAATAATGCATTAAAATCTTTATTTTTTTTTTCAAAATCTGAGTATCATGTAATCTAGGAATAAGTGTATATGTGAAGATCTGTAAGTATAAACTATCCTTAACTGAACTTTAAATTGCAGCCTTCTAAAACCAGGATGTGAGCAATTTGTAAAATGATTTCAGCAGTTTTTACTCATGCACTTTGGCTCCCCAGCATCTACAGACCATTCCTTTGAGAAAACAACTTCCATTTGACTGACACGCAGCAACAACAGAAATAGTGTTGCTTGTGTATGCAGAATTTCAAACAAAGGAAACAGAAAAGGATTTTGATATACGACCGCCAACTCTCAGATTGAAACCTCACTAAAGAAGCAGCGCTGCATAAAACCTTGACATGACAGATGAAGATCATTACAAGGAATGATTCAATAAGATGATACCTATTACCCAAAAAAAACCCCAAACAAGCAGCTGGCTTTTCATCCTCCAATAATTTCTCGTTTTGCTAAATCAAGTGCAAACAGCCCTTAACAACAGTTTAAGGTCAATTAGTTATATAGTCAGAGAGAAGAGTCTGGGCTAAACAGAAGTGAAAAAATTCCATGCATTTGGTTTAATAAAACCAAAACAATCATCTAAGGCTTCAATCAAGCCTTACAAGACCACAACTCTTCATCAGGATGCACCAGTCTCTTACACCCTGCCCAGCAGCATCTCCAGCTGCTCTGACCAGTCAGTGAAGTATTCATAGAAGAAGGGAATGAAAACTAATTCCCTTTTACTCCTAATTCCCTTTAAAAATAAACTGAGGCCAATACCCAGTTCCATCATCTGTTGTTTTGTGTCTAAACAGCTACTTGTTCTGAAGGGGCCACAGCTCACAGAGGTTTAACCAATCCCAGTCAGCCCCACACTCCCCAGATGAGCCAGGAATGGTGCTGCACAGGGTTTGGACATGGGCAAGTTCATTGTTTAATGAAATGGATCCAGCTATTATTTCACTGTATCATCCAACAGGCTCGCCTTCCTCTTTATCAGATTATTAGATGGAAAGACTGTTGAGATCTTTCCAGCTATCAACAGCTTATCAGCTCATAATATTGCAGAGTCCAAATTAATCCCTTTGAATACTGCAGCTGAGTGATGCTATGACATCATGGATAGAAGATGAAAGGGAAGTATAGGCTAAAAAAACCCAAACAAACAAGTCACAGAAGACCAGTAGAGCCAGAATATGAGAAAGATGCAGACAGACTAGGTCCAATTCCTTTAAACTGAAGATCTCCAGGTACCCCACCCCACCATACACCCTCGCAATTATGCTGGGGGCTGACCTGCACATGAGTGAAGTAGACTTTGATATTTACAAGCAGTGAACAAGTGCATGAGATAAGAATTATGCATCTACTCACGACAGTAGCCTGCAAAGAGGTTAAACCTTACTTTTAACCCAGAGGTTAAAACAAAGTAGCTACGAATCTTCCATAGCCTGCCTACCGGAAGGGTTAAAAACAACCCTACCAGGATGCAAGTTATGGAGAAGCCTCCAGGAAAAGATTTTAAGCTGCATGTATCAACAAATCACTGTGAGATTCAGATTAGCAAGGCAGCTCTGCAATGCTGCTGGAGGCCTTCCTATTGCAGTTCTTGCCAGCACATTTCCTGGGCAATCTGCAGTTACCCGTAACATTGCCAGCCTTGGACAGATCTTTGAAACAGGGTTGTCAGAACAATGGCAAGAAGAATGGAAACGGGGATAAGATGTAGGTGTGGTGGGTCTGGCCTGGTCTAAAACAGAGACAAGACCAAATATAATTACTTGCAGATTCCCAGTCTATGTAGTTGGGAAACAACAAGTCAACAATCTGAGTGAAGCACCCGGTTGGTGCAAACTTTCCCCATGATCAGGCCATACTTACTCAAATACATAAACTGTAGTTTCAGAAGTTCACAAAAGTTAACCATTTCTGGCTCGTGAGGAACTTAAAATGGGAGCACCTCAACAGTGCAACTCCGTCAGTTAAACATCACTTGGATTTACGAAACAAAACCAGTGTGCTGCCACCATTTTCCAAAAGCATGAGTCAGTTACTTGAGTTCCAAGATGATGGTTACTGCACTACCACCTGCATACGTCTACAAGGCTCAGACATTCATTTTGCACCAGGGAAGATACTTAAGCCTTTAAACTTTAACATCAAGGACACCTAGACTGCAAGGGGAGTACTAAATCCAGCTACTCTAATTAAAGCTGATACGATGTCAAAAGGTGACTTCTAAAGGTGTTCCACAGTGTTACTCTGGAGAAGGCAGAGTGCAAGCAGCATGGCTGAGACAGCTTTCCTTTATCTGAACAAAATCCTAAAGTGTTATCTCTCTAGCTAGGTAGCTTCTAACACTGGGAAGCTCAGAATGCTCCTATGTGCAGGTACTCAGAGAAAAACAGGCTTATGGAAATTTAACCAGAACAGCCTCTGCAGCCACCTACAGCAGCAGTGCAAGGCAGAAACTTGTCAACTGCCACGTGACGAGCAATAGAAGTTAAACAGAGCCCACAAAATGCATCTTCAAGGCACCTCACACAATCCAGAGATGCTAACAGCCCCTTTAGTAAGTTTTACGGCTCTAGCACAAGGAGGAGGGTAACAGAGATGTACAAAATAGAACAGAACAGATCAAACGGCCTAATTCTGTGCCTTGAAGTCCTTGAGCGAGTCCACAGCTGGATAGTGGTGGCAGCACGTGTCACAAATAGGTCACAAAAAAATTTAACAGCATAGTCCTGGTTTGAGTTTACCTCATTAATGAGGCCTCCAAAAGAACCAATTTTAGTCACCAGCAGCCAAGAGTCTTCTCCTACTTGTTCATTACTCACAACCTTTTGTGATAGTGGAGACACTGAGCAGGAGGTTTAGGCAGGATGGGATTTCTACCCATTGTCCTCAAAGAGGAGGAGGAACAGCTGCCAAAAATACAAATCATGTACTCTACAAGTAGAGACTAAGGCTACTTTAGAGCTTAGAGGCCGAAGGACTGGATTATTACCAGTTCACAGTGTAGTCTGAGTAAGAGTATGGTGAGTAAACTGTGCCTCCACACAGGAGAAAAGCCTCATCCACTCCCTTCTCCAAGCTGATTGTCCAACTCCTCTGGTTCAGCCATGCTGGCTGATACATAGAAAACAGCCATTTCAAAATGGATGAAGCAGAATTCCCTCCCTTGAAGGATTAATAGCTTTTACCTTCAAACAGTTCTTCCTTCATCAGTTAAGATCAGAAACAAGAGAGAGCAATTTATTAAAAAAAAAAAACAGTGCCTGGTAGGATTTAAAGCAAAAAGCATTCACCTCAAAAATTAGAGGGGGTGGCTGACACTACCTGTCAAATCTTGCTAACATTTGGGCTTGCAGCCAGCTCTGCGAAGGCATTTAGTTTTCCAGTTGGTGGTACAGTCACTTAGAATCTCTTCCCTGCAGTGGCTGATGAGAAAAGTGGAAGAGGGCAGCTTACGTACATGTCCATCTTAGCACTTGGATGCCAGCAGCAGAAAGAGTTAAAAGACACCTATTTGAAGATACTTCTGGGGTTACAAATTTTGGCTGATTGATTTCTGTAGTCTGTACTCCTGTGGGATGCCAGTGATACCCACACTGGCAAAGGGGTTGGTAGGGAAAGTGTTCACTGTATGTGCAGAACAAGCTATACCTTGAAGAAACAGTTCTTTGCATGGTAAAGGGACTGAGGATTGTTCTGGGTTTTAATAGTGCTTCAGTGAAGATATGACAAGAGGCCAACAGCCTCTCCTTTCCTATAGATCTCAGGAGATGCAAGATGAAGAATAGGGGAGTCACATCACTTTTGCTAACTTAGGGAAGAAATTTGTTAGCAAATACGCTAAGAGGGGCACAAGTGGAAAGTCTTCAAAGCACAAGATAGCAGAACTATTTAGGTTTACCATCATTCATGTCAGTCATTGACTCTTCATGTTTTTTCCAAGTAGAGACAGAGAAGCAACAGTTGCTTTTTCCAAATGCATCACAGCAATCCCAATGTAGGAGCGGGTGCAAGGTGCAATTCTTATTTCCCAGAAGACTGTGCCAAAGCCAGAAGTGGCGATTTT
The DNA here is from genome assembly GCA_033439905.1 of Ceryle rudis. Classification (NCBI taxonomy): domain Eukaryota; kingdom Metazoa; phylum Chordata; class Aves; order Coraciiformes; family Cerylidae; genus Ceryle; species Ceryle rudis. The sequence continues at coordinate 9,342 of JAAGNO010012971.1, read as the reverse complement.
CGCATGTTTGTTCCCTAGGCTGTCAATAGGAACGCGTGGCTGCAAGTAGCTTCATCAAATTGATTAAAACCTTACCCAAAAGCGGGGGGGGGGGGTGAGTGGGAAGCAACCAGTTCCTGCAAACTGCGGTTTGGAGAAAACAGATCAGGATGTGACTGCAAGTGGATGTAGAAACCAGTAAGGCTTATGACTGGAAATCTCTTGGTGGTCACACTGTGATGGCCATGATGTCATGGATTAAACACAGAACTCTGCTGCTTTAAGTTGCATTACAACACTGGCTGAAAGCCAGAGCAATGAGCTCCATTACATCATGGAGACATCTAATCCATGCTACACATCCCACAAGGAGCCATGCTTTAAAAGCTGCCAATCTTCCCCATCATGCCAGCTGTTCTTCACACACAACCAGCCATCAGCAGCTACCAATCTGAACAGAATGAGAAAGCCACTGCCAGCACCCTGCAGTCAAGGGCCTCAGTACTGCCAGATTTAAGTTTCAGCACAGCTAGTGCCAAAACGCCACCATCAGCCTAAGGCTGAACAGAGCAGAGATGAAGAACTTGCTTCTTTAAGTCTTGCTCCTGCTGCATGTCCACCACTCACCATGCAAGAAACAGCAGTGTTTAGTTGACAGGCAGAGGGTGGGAAGTGATCAATAGATATGTTTGCAGAAAGACTCAAAATAAGCACTTTTCCCCTCTCCATAAACTCTACTAGCTAGATACTAGTGCACCATTACTCTTCTGAGAAAGCTCCAGAGCTGGCCAGCAAGACTATATTCACTAGGCATATTCAGACAAGTAGAAGCAACTCCAGAAAGTGTCAACACATCCTAACACTTTTCCAGAAATTGTATCAGCTTCCAAACAACTCAGTATTTTCCTAGTGCCCAAGTGTGTCTAAACCACACAACTGCAAACAAGCAAGAGAAGAATTTCTTCAGCAGCTTATCTTGACTTGACACTGCATACTCATACACTACAAGTAGCAAAGGATGACCTTGCTTTACAGCCAGAACCACAGAATTATTAATTATTTTTGCCATGGCTGTTCTGAGTATCCTTGAATAGCTACTTCCTTCTGTGCTTTCCTTTCACCCTTAAAACAAAAGAAAAAAAAAAAACAAAACAAAACAGTGTTTTGAACAGGGCTCTGTAAATGGAACAAAAGGTGGCAGTTCAAACCCTTAAGAACACTTAGCATCTGCTTACAATTCTTTAGTACAAACCAACCACAAGCTAGTGAAAGCACATTGAGTTTGTTCTGGCAGAAAACCACAGCTCTCCCAGGAAAGGAGGTGGTGATGATGCCTTAGGGACAGAGATGCTGCCTTCCCTCTATTGACGAGGTTTAATGACATCAGGCTTTTTCTATACATGCAGCTTTTCCTGCACAGCATTCGGGCCACAACACTGGCCTTTTCTTCCGAGTTAACAGCAAGATCCATATGTCTGTCTAGACTGCATAAGGAGGAAAGCCTTGAGCTAGATAAAAGCAACCCATGAGCATCAGTTACAAACTGGTGTATTGCAAAAACTATTTCTTGAGTATTTATTTATTATTAAGAGGGCTGATTTGCACCAGGTACAATGCCACACTCACATGACCAAGCAGCTTTCAGGAACCACATTCGTAGCTTGGTAAAACATGATTTTGCCACGTGCAGCTCTAAGTCTGGTGCACACTGAGTACCCTTGCAACAGTGAATGCCTGCCTAATTCCACTTCAAGTGGATGAAGCTATGATGGCTGGATGAGTTTCACAAAGCAACCAAGTAAACTTGTGAAAGAAGAATCCATCCAGAGTTACTAAATGCAAAGAGATCACCTCTGGTCTAGGGAGTGTGGAGATGAATTGGTCACCTAACACAGGATGGTTGCATTCTTGAATGCGCAAGTGGCAACACGCGTGCCCAGAACATCAGATGGGCCTCCCACCTATTCTGAGGTTCCAGGCATCTCTCTGCCCTAGTCCTCTACGCAGTCTCTCATGGTTTCCTTTCAGTCCACAGTTTTTTCACCTCCATTTGAGACCACATGTATTTGTTAATACACCTACATTTACAATATTGTTCTTGCCTTCAGTTACAGTAATGATCTAGGAGATCTTTTCTCAGAGCATGAACCCAGTGGGTAGACTACTGCTCATGACTGAATTATTTCAGAACATTGCTATTGTATTCTTGCAACCAAATATCCCATGACCCCTGAAAACTGAGCCCAGGTTCTAACATTCACTGTCTCCTCCCACAAGTCCAGACTCAAATAGTGATTTTAGCAAGCTGAGTTCTATGCCATGGGACAGGGCAACATGACAGTAAGACACCAGATTTAATCTGCAGCAAAAGACATGAGAAACAAATCTATAGGAGAACTTGAAAAATACAGATCTCAGCTACTTGGGTAAGGTCCAGTCCTCCAGGCATTCTTAACCTCTTCACTTTGTATAGTCTTGAGAAGCAGCTACAGCCCAAATGAAGTTCTGCCAGCTCTCTGCTGTCACCCATTATACAGGGTAACAGGATGACACATTAAAGACTTCATGGTGACTTTGCATCTTTTACAATACTACTACAGCTCTTCATTCTCAACTTTCCCCAGAATTATTACCCCTTCCCTCTTCTCAGAGCTGCCTTTCCTTTTGGATCACTGGCAATTATTATTTTTATTAAGGGGCAACATAAAATGATGAAGATATTTACAGAGATCCTTAAAGCAGACAGCTTATCTTTATTACATCTCCCTCCTAGAGAGGACATGGGGACTATTGCAGAGAAACATTTGCATATCAAAGAGGATAGAAAGCAGTTTAATGCTTCAGCTGGCATCACAATCGATACCTGTTGTACAGTATATTAAACCAGCCTAACTCTACAACAGACCAGTGGGAGCACTTATAACTTTGGTAGCAAAAAGGGCTGGAGACTGCCTAAAGAGGCAGCCAGGCATCACACTAGCTGCATTACCTTACACGAAGCTCTATCACTGTTTCCAAAGAGCAGAGTGCACTGGGCAGTGACACCACCCACAAGAATCCAGTCACTGGAACAGATAACACATTTCACTCAACCCAAAGGCTTTCAAAATCCACTAGAACTCAGAAGCAAGTAGGAGGCTTTCTTCCATGAAACTTCTTACTGAGGAATTTCTGCAATAATACCTACCCCAGCAACCTTCAGAAATGAGGACAAGTAGGATGCAGTTAGAGTTTCAACCACCAGGAACTGGAAGTAGGGTTTGTCTGTGTCACAGCTGAGTGTCCAGCCCCCTGGGTTATCATGCATGAAGAGAGATTTCTCCACCTTTAGCTTCCAGAAAGCCTGCCTGGGACATGAGCAACCTTCAGCCAACAAAACATCACTGAAACTGGAAGGCTGACCAGTGTGGGCTATACTCCAAGACAGCCACTAGCAGATGGACTAGCAGCTCTTCTATGCCGCTGTTCAAAGGGTACGCCATACAGGAGGGAAAAAAGTCCAATCTAATTAGAGCTGGGTACTAGAGCCCCAAAATTAATCAACCCCTTAAGCAACTCTACATGCTTTTTTAGCAAAAATACTCCAGTGAAGCCCAGTCTCCTTTAAGCTGCATTTTTACCACACTATCATGTAAGACAAGCTTTATAGTTTATGTACTTATTCAAGACTAAGTGTTCTTTTGCATTTTACGCTCTTCAGAGACATTCACATCTTTAAGCAATGCTGAGAAACTCACATATTATATGCATATATACTCAATAGTATTTACTGAATACTTATGCAGTTTTACCCAATACCATGTATTCCCAGCTCCTGTTTTTCACAGGCTAGCAGTGTAATTTCAGTCTGAGCAGGAGGAGCAATCACTCTCACACTGGTTCCTTGTGATTTGTATTGACAGAACACTATTCATTCATCACAAAGCAGGTCTTTCCACCCACCCCTAAAAAAAACGCAAAACAAAACAAAGCCAGCTATACCTAAAGCTGAAAGCCATTTTGTTCCACAAATACATCAGTCATTACATCAGTCACACTGATTCAGGACAACCAGGTAGAGGTAGGAGGCTGTAAGGGAAGAAAACCCTGCTGATAGGTCAGTACCACCCAAGAGAATATAAAGCATCCCTTCTTTGCTAGAGAAGGGAGGAAAAAAATAAAAACCCACACCCAGAGCTATTTTTCATCTTAAATCAGGAATTTCCAGTAAATAAACATCAATCAGGAAGTTCAATACCAAGCATTATTTTAACAATCAACTCAGGCCCCAAGATTAGCAATAACCTTCTCCAGTTATTCTTTTCCTTACCTACCTGCTCCGTAACAAGGGTTCTTAAATCTTAAGGTCATGAGAAGTTTCAAATTTACCTCAGCCAGGTATCATCTTCTTCATACAATAGCCAGCTCAAATAAGCACTCAGTAACAGAAGAACACAGGCCAACACATCTCAGAAGAGAAGCCACCATACACTCACCCACTCCTGCATGAACGCTCCCTGGTAGCCAAACCTCCTCCATGTCCCTGCTGTCCCTGTCCACACCCCCCCTTACTGAGGTAGTGATTTTTATAGCAGCTACTGCTGATTTCCTCTCCCATCCTCCTCACCCCTTGATCCCAGTCAGGGCTGCAATTAGACCTTCATTAGCCCTGCACCAGGGCATCTGGCAATGTTGTTTCCTCTCTTTCAAAGCCTTCCTGCTGCAACATGTGCATAGAAAGGAACTTGGCACTTGCCATCTGCCTGATGTTTTCTGTCACTGAAGTTTGTTGGGCAGAGCTGGCCACTCCACCCCACTGTGGGTACAGGCACCTCACACGCTGCCTCTTCACCACAGGGCCAGCACATCTCAGGGACACACAGCACTCTCGTTGTCAAGAGTGCATTGGCATGACAAAGTTGTGGTGGTGTGTGAATCCTTCATAACCTCAGTCATCCTTCTTGTTACCAGCAAGCTAAAGAAGAAACCTGGCCTGCTGCTCTGTAGTTTGAGCATGTTCTACAGAGGAATGGTTTGATGGGCAGGGGGCCACCAGCCCTGAGAGGAGAAGCTGTGAGAGCTGGACTTGTTCAGCCTGGGGAAGAAACAGTTTCAGGGGCACACAAAAATAGCCCCCCAGTAGCTACAAGGGGTTTGTTGAGAAGATGGGTCTGGGCTCTTTATTGAGGCGCTGTGTGGAGGAAAACGGACAATGGATATAAATTGAAACAAAAGCAGGTTTTAGGTAAAGTAATTATCACTATGAGAATAGTGATAATTACCCATAGTCCTTGGAGGTTTTCAAGACTGGGTAAATTCATGAGCACTCTGATGTGGATTCAGTGTGACCTTACTTTGGGCAGGAGACCCCTGAGGGCCCTCCCAGCTGGAGTGTCCCTGCGATGCTACTAACCAGCGAGTCCTTCCCACAGCCAGGCAGAAGCCAGCCACTGGATGTCACCCTGTGCCCACTGAATAATGCTGCTCCCACCGGCAAACAAAGGCTCAAATCCCACTGCAGCAGGAAGGCTTTCTTAACTACAAGTTTGTTACTTCAGATAATGATTTAGGAGTATTACACTTTTTCAAAGCCAACCTTGCTGAAAATATACACAACAGTTTCATCTAAAAGCTTCTGAATCCACGCCTAAGGTTGAAAACTCAGTGCTAAGTTAGCCATGAGATCATAAATTGAGAGTGCAGTTTGAGGCCTCATCAGGAGTCCTATACAGACTCATTTAAATGCAAAACTGAAATGCACATTAAGCTGTGCATGTATTTCCCTTATGCTGCGATAAAAAGAACAGAAACAGACTGTAAGATCCTGCCATATAAATAGCACACGCTGCATGTAAGATATTGTGTGGATACTACTAAAACAATGACAGCAAAACTGCTGTGATTTCTGGAAAGGAACTGTAAGGACAATAATCACTGTAGGGAAAAAGAAGGAGTAGAAAATCAAACGCATCCTCCACTGCCTGCTAGCATAATATTGATTCTCCTTCTCCCGAAAATCAGTTCCAGTTTATTTCAGCCAGGTATGAATACTTAGGGGGCTGAATGGCAAGCTGTGTTTCTCTGAAACAGGCTTCACCTCAGAGGGTGAAATGCAGAAAGCAGATCCGTGTTCAGTGTCCAAAGCATTGATCTTTAACTATCAACTGCACATGAACGGTGCTGCCAACTGCAAGCAGTCCCAAGTTTTCTGCAGGCATCCCGTGCTCCCCTGCCATTTCTCCTTTCCCCACTTCCCCCAGATCTCATCGTACAAGTCTGGGATCATTTTGTTTACCTTTGGTGCTAGTGCTGTTAAGATTAAGGTTGTCGCACTTCCCTATATTTGTAAAGGAAACTTAGACTTTCCTCTAAAACCAGATTATCTCTTTTTTCTCTTGTAGTAATCAGGCCTTAAGCAATGGGAATTTTAAGTTAATCGAACATTGTGAAATCTGCAAGAACGTAACAAAAATTGGCATACTGAAAATAAAACCAAGCACTGATTTGATTCAAGCGAATGAATGACAGTTGAGGCATATCGTGCATCTTCTCTAGAATGAGAGGACCATGTCAGACTGCAGCAGCTCTACTGCTGAGCACACACCATCCCTTGAGAAGTGAAATCTACCCAACATGCCTTCCCAGTGGAGCATTTACACAGTGAGGAGGCTGCCCTCAGAGAGGCAGTGGCCATAAAGATCAGGAATTGATGCACTCATCCTATCACATCCCTGGTGACTAACAAATGAAGTCACAATGCTCCTTTGGTCAACTCAAAAAAGGATCCTGACAATAAGTCACATAATGAAGCTATGAATTTATCCCGTCTGTCACACCAGAGTTCAGATTGTACCACAGGTCACCGATGCTTGTGAGATGACAGCTTTACGCAATGTGGATGTATAAAACAAGCACCTATGACATTGTGCAGAGGAAAGGTTCTATAAAGCTTCATTAGATTGGAAACCATCCAACAGTTTTTACATTAGAGACTGAATTCAGTAGACAAGTAGCTTTGCCAGTACAATGCTTCTTCACAGCCAGACGCTTTATGAATACCACAAAGAGAACCCTTATCTTACTTTCCTCAGAATTAGATTTTCAAGTGGCAAAGACAGACTTTGATGTCCCTTGAAAGCATGCTGAGTTATTTTCTGCACAGAAAAGATCACTGCAGAACAGGGCTTCTGATGGCAGCCAGGGAAAAGGCAAAGAGAAATAAACACATACTGCCCACATTCTGCAGTGATGGCTCCAGACTTGCTGTAAGACGAAGTCATAGCAGGTTGGTTTTCACCAGTACTCCAAATGTTGCCCTTTGTGCAAACTCAAAAAGGACAATATACGTAAACCTGCCCCCGTTGTTTGCGTCCTGCGCTGAAAGTGTTCTCCTCTTAGCTGTTGTTTTACTATCCTGAAGTATCAATAGCTCAAGGCCAAGTGCAACGTCTGCATCTGGGTCAGGGCAATCCTCAGTATCAATACAGGCTGGAGATGATGGGATTGAGAGCAGCCCTGCAGAGAAGGAGCTGGGGGTCCTGGTGGATGAAAAGCTGGACATGAGCTGGCAGTGTGCACTCGCAGCCCAGAAGGCCAATCGCATCCTGGGCTGCTTCAAAAGAAGTGTGGTCAGCAGGTAGAGGGAGGTGAATCTGCTGCTCTGCTCTGGTCAGACCTCACCTGGAGTACTGGGTCCAGCTCAGGTGCCCTCAGCACAAGAAATACATGGACCTGTTGGAGCGGTTCCAGAGGAGGCCACAAAGATGATCTAAGGGCTGGAACACCTTTGCTGTGAGGAAAGGCTCAGACAGTCAGGGTTGCACAGCCTGGAGAAGAGAAGGCTCCAGGAAGACCTTATTACAGCCTTACAGTACTTAAAGGGGGCCCATAAGAAATAGGAGAACAGTCTTTTTATCAAGGCCTTTGCCACAGGAGAAGAGGTGATGGTTTTAAACTAAAAGAGGGGAGATCTAGACTCAATATAAGGAAGAAAATTTTTTTCCAATGTGGGTGGTGAAACAGTGGAATACGTTGCTCGGAGAGGTGGTAGACGCCCTATCCTTGGAAACGTTCAAGGTCAGGTCAGGCAAGGCTCTGAGCAACCTGCTCTAACTGCAGGTGTCCCTGCTCACTGCAGGAGGGTTGGACCAGATGACCTTCAAAGGTCCCCTCCAGTCCAAGCCATTCTATGATTCTGTGATTCTCATACAAGCTGGTTAAGGAGCAAACAGGAGCTGGAAGCAGTCACGTCTGCAAGCGTTTCTTTACAAGGACACGGGTTAAGGATTAAGTGCCAATGTCAAGGGCTAAAAACACTGGTCTCACTTTTTATACCACAGAAAATCCAGTTCTCTTGGCCTGGAGCTTCTGCACTGTAAATGAAAAGGAAGAGACAGTATCTTTGTGGAGAAATGTATATAAAGCTTTTTACATCTGCCTCTACATGTCCATGTAGAACTGGGTACGTTATTAACTGTAAGCAATTACATGAGATGATGATTTGAGGAAAAGCTCCTATTTACCAATAACAAGTGCTAAACCTCCCCTCACAATTTTCATTAATGATCTCCACAGTGTAATTTAATGTATTTTGTGCGTAGTCTGCAAACATCTACTGCTATGTGTATTCTTCTGGCACCCAGAGCTTCTAAAATGTGACCAGGTATAGGACAAATTTCCATCTAAAATGAGTGTATGCAATTGCAAACACCTCACCTTGGAAAGATGTGCTGAATGGGAATGATCCAGATGAAAAATGAGCACTTTATTAGTTAAAAAGTAACTGTTTGCTCAGCGACAACCCTGCCAGAGGTCCTGGACAAAAGCGAGTACTGGTAATCCTCAAATGTCCCATCGTTGAACCTCACCAAAACAATGAAATTTTACCTGAAGAACTCCCTTTCTGAGGCCGAACTGACAGGCTGGAGGCTGAGTATCACCACCCCTTCCAGCCACAGGCACGTTAAACCGTGATGCATCCATCCACTCAGGGGGCGGGGGACCCAGCCGAGCACAGCTCCCCGGGCGTCCCCGGTGCCGGTTGGAGGTAGCCGAGGGCCGAGCGTGCAGCCGCCTGCCCGGGGATAGTGGCCTCGCAACCATTTTGCTTCAGGCGGCCCTTTCCTCCCCTCACAGACCCGCGAGGGGGCGGAGAATGCCCGGTCCCGCTCGGCCGGCGCGCGATGCCGCCCTTCCGGACGGTTCTCCGCCGGCTGAAGGACGGAAAATCCTGCGGGGGCGGGCGGAGCCTCGCTCGGCCTCGGGCTGACACAAGAGGGCACTCGGAGCCGCGTTTAGGCTTCAGTTTCTGTGGCAAGAGTTCCCTCCTCCGTGGCGTGGAGTCCCAAACGGGCTTGCTCGTAAAAAATGAAACCTGCTACTTCT
>JAAGNO010012970.1:63984-88628 GCA_033439905.1 Ceryle rudis | reverse complement strand
GTCTGTCGCGGCGAGGGGTGGCGGGGACGCACACACGGCACCCGCTGACCCTTACCTGTCGCCACGGCGTCGCGGGTCTCGCCGGCGGCCCGCGCCCCCCTCACAGACGCACCGCCCGCGGCCGCGGCCGACGAGCGCGGGGCGCCTCCCTCTCACCCCATCGCTGGGAGCCGCCGCCGCCGCGGGGGAGGGAGGGCCGAGAGAAGCGCCGTGTCCCCTCCGCGAGCCTCGAGGGAGAGCGGCTCGGAGACCGGCTACCCGAGGGCAGGGAGATTGTCTACCCGAGGGCAGGGAGTCGCTGGCCTCGGCTGCTCGGCACTCACCACTGCAATACCGCTTCTCCCCCTCCTTTTCTTCTCTCTCTCTCCGATCCCCCCTCCCTTTTTTTTTCTTCTCCCCCACAAAAGTACCCCTGTACTTTATTTGATAATATAACGGCACATGATTTAAATCAATATAAAATTCAAATACTTTTGTGCCACCTGTTGGATTTTGACACTAATTACACATAACTGGAAGCACACTTCTGTATTCAGTCTGGGAAGTATTTCCCATAATATTACTAAGTGCCCTTATGAAAATACTACTTTATCTGCAGTTTAGAAATATTTTCTCTCTGTATAGGCAGAGTGGTCTGGTTTTTCCTCATAAAAATCTAATCTATAAATTACAGACAACATTCAATGAAGGCACAATGCGATGCAGGGTAGGAGTCAGAGTTCTTGTGATAATGCAGTAACTATTTGGAAATTTTTTACTGGAGAAATTCCAGTCTGAAGGCTCAGGAGGTGGAAATGACTGGTTCTAGGCACACAAAAGCAGAGATGTACTTGACAGTATCCGTGGGCAAGGAAAAGGAGTACACCAGGCCTGTTCTTTCCTCACACCTGTGAATGCACAAACAAGTACCAGCACCACTGCTCAGGCTATCAATCATGGGCGGTCATACAACACAAAGCATGCCAAATGTTATACAGTTGAGACTCTCTCAGAAAAACATTTTTGTTCACCCCTTCTTCAGTAGCTGTCAAGTCATAATGTTAGGATGCATTTTATCGTATAAGAATAACCTGATTTTATTTCACGTTATAGTGGCCAGATTTATTTATTATACAGTAATATTGCTTTAGAATGTCCAGGTATAAATGAACTGCAAATAAGACCACATTCCTATAAGAATCTGATAATTAACCAATGATTTTATCTGGATCTCACTAGAGCAGATAATGTCTTTCCATTTATTCTTTCTTTGCATATAATCACACCACAGATATCTTGGTGTTCTTTGAGATCCAGAGGGATAGAAGCATAGAATCACAGAATCACTAAGGTTGGAAAAGAATCACAGAATCACAGAATGTCTTTGGTTGGAAGAGACCTTCAAGATCATTAGTCAAACCTTCGACCCAACACTACAAGCTTACCACTAAACCATGTCCCTGAGCACCAGGTCCACATGCCATTTAAATGCCTCCAGGGATGGCAACTCCACCACTGCCCTGGTCAGACCATCCCAATGTTTGATAACCCTTTTGGTGATGAAATGTTTCCTAGTATCCAGCCTAAACTGCCCTTGGTGCAGTTTGCATCCATTCCCTCTGGTCCTGTCACACATCACCAGGGAGACGAGGCTGTCCCCATCTTTGCTCCAACCTCCTTTCAGGTAGTTGTAGAGAGCGATAAGGTCTCCCCTCAGTCTCCTCATCTCCAGATTAAACAACCCCAGCTCCCTCAGCCACTCCTCACAGGACTTGTGCTACAGGCTTCCAAGATCATCAAGTCCAACTGTCCACCTAATATTATCATGACCACTAAAACACGTCCTGAAGTGCCACATCTACACATTTTTTGGACACTTACAAGGATAGTATCTTGCATCTGCATGTGCAGAGATGCAAGTGCATGGGGAAGAATTGGCCAGCTCTTTTTTTCTCACTGTAACTGCTAAACTGAATGCAGGAAGTCCCCATGATGCCACTTTCATACAGTGACAAGTGAAAGGCCCATTTCTGCTTCTTGTGAAATAGTGGGTGATTGCCATCCTTTCAAGGGATGGGAAAGGACACCAGACCCCAAAGCATTTTTCTGTGGCAACAGAAATAACTAAAGCACCAAAACTGCTTTACTTTGCCTCCATTTACATCTTCTTACATTATTTTCCCATTATTAAACTGAAAGTACACAGGACCATTAATGTATAAAATTGTGGGGTTGGCACTGTTTTCAGTTTGGCACACAAATACAGCCATCTCTTTTGTACATCTGTTTCCACACTGTATTCTACTTTTATGTTAAAATGCAAAAATTTAAAAAGACATGAAGTACTGTGTAATAAAAATATACACGTGTTTTCTAACCTTACATTTTAAACTGAAGCTGGAAAAAATACAAAATGAAATTGCAAAATTAATAAACCGTATCAGGCAAATTGTATGTACACCACAGTATTTCCATGATGACAACTGTCAGTCTGATTCGCTGAAGGCTTTAGTGATAAATTTAGCTGAGTATTCTATTACCAAACAGTATCTTAAAACTGACTTCATCGACCCCAATTTTATCTACTTTGGATTTTATGATAACCCTGCTTCAAAATCTTCTCTTGTTTCATGAGGACAATTTTCCACAGTTTAAACAGTCATAAATGGCCACAAAATGTACAAGATGACAGAAAAATGTACCAAGTAAAATTAAAGTGTTTACACACCAGTATTTTGCTCTTGGCAAGTGCGTAAGTGACTTCACAAGATGCAAGTCAGTGCGAATTACATATTACACATTGTCTTTTTAGACCAGTCTGTAGGCAACATGAGCACGTCCCAGGGCCCCAACACAATGGCTGTTTTTTTGTTCAGTTTCTAAAGACTCATAAATAGCATCTCAGAGTTTAGTTCCTAATGTGGTAAAAGAAAATATGATGGCTTGGACTAAACTGAAACCAAATTATTTTAAAAATGCACAACTGAGTTTCATTCCCACCAATGTCCCCCTTATGAATTATAGAAATTAATTGTTGAAAATTTATTGCTACTTATTCAAATAAGCCAAGAAGCAGGGAAAACAGAGTCTGAAACACCATTTCAGACCTTTCCTGCAGAAGAAAAAAAAAAATAAAAAGAAGCAGTTCCCATTTAGCTAGTGCTTTTTAAAACAACTGTATATCAGTTGATGAAATCTCTTGTGCAGTGGAATTTAAAATTTTTAAGAAGCCTTTCTTAGACTGGAGGATTCAGGAGAAGTCTAGTCATTGTAAGCCAAAATCCAAAGAACAGTACATCAATTAAGAAGGAAACAGTGATTTTTGTAATCCTCTTTCTCAGCAACCCCAGGTAGACTTCTTTGATGCAGACAAGGTTGGGAGAAAAAGTTTTGGCTTGGTATTGTCCTTTCTTGAACAAAGGAAGAACTATAAAAGATCTGAAAGGGGCACCCAACAATGATGTCAGAGACCTGCAGAAGTCGTGACACATATGATGCCTCAGCTGCACAAAGTCACAGGGAGCTCAAATAAACACATTCGTTGTAGAGGTGATTGGATTCCTGCCTTGCAGGGAGGGAGGAAGGGATGGAGCGAGTGAGTGAGCAAGACCTTCACTTGCTGGCTACACCTTTTGAATTTGAACTGCAGAATGAGGTAGCCCTTTCCAGTGACAGCCAACCCTGGAGATGAGCCCAGAGAAGGAAATGCCGCACAGAAAGAAGAAGAGAAGAAGACGAAAGAAGAAGGAAGATTGAAGGTTCTCCTTCAACCAGGAGAATGATACAGCTTAATCTAGGAAGCCATCTCAGAAAATGTTGCTCTTAACCTCTTCCTCCTGTCAAAGATCTTAACACTACCTAGGTTGTGACTTTCACCAAAAGGCATCCTTTTCAATTCTTCCATGATTTTCATTGCTGTGTTATGATTTCTCAGCTCATAACATAATTTTAGTTTTAATGCCTTTTTTTTACAGGCCACTCAGAAGGGAGTCAAGTTCCTTTTTTCCATTCCTCTGCATTTAAAAAGCACTATGTTTTTCTCTTCTCCCTTTCCATATATTCCTTCTGATCACTCCAGGAGCAACGATTTGCTAACTGAACCATGTGACACCTTGCTTAATCTATGCTCTTCTTAGTTCTAAATTAGAGGTAACGAAATAGGCCAATTATGGGGTCAGAGTAGTTGAAAATACATAAACCTCATATTTATCTCATGGAATAACAAGGGTTATTTAATCTACAGTTCTACAGTTCGGGTTCCATTTTTCAGGAAAAAATGGTTCTGCATTGACTCCAAAAAGGCTATAAAATATTTCCTGTAGATATGGAGATACACTGGTGTGGAGAGAGTTTGGAGAAATGTGTACAGACTGTGCAGAAAGGTATGGAATATAGTTTTCCTGGTTCATAAGGTATACATTTTGGGTGATAGTCTCCATCTTTCAATAACTGTGGGAGGAAGTCTGACTTGAAAAAGTGCATCCATCTTCCTAGACAAAAGAAAAGATCAACTTCCCAGAAACTTTTGTCACAGAGTCAATTCTTGCACAATGACATGTAATGCTAAATAAATCATTTTTTGAATTACGAATTGTGAATCCATCACCCTGGACAAATGTTATTCATCTGAGGGGGGAAAACGGGATGACCTAAGAATAATTGTCTACAAGTATTCAAAAGAGGATCTGTTTTGTCACTCCCATTTTGGAGTGCAAGTGCTAAAGTTGTTGCCAGCTTTTTTTTTTTTACTTTTTTTTTTTACTTTCAAGTAATGTGTGTGTGGTTAAAAGCCAATTAGAGAACAGTGGTATGATTTGGTGACGCAAGGCAAGTGGCACTGTTTAAAATGTCATTAAAAAGCTGCTCTCTTTACAGACTTAGATAAGGCCTTTGTTTCCTTTAGTCATGCTTGGATATCCTATTCAACGTAGTTACCAGACTGCTATTAACAAGAATTAATGTGTAAAAGTAATGCCCTCGCTTTGCATTTTCAGCTGTTTAAAAAGTTTAATGACTGACTATACATTCAAGCAAAAGGAACTGTTCTCTCTGGACAAACAGTGTGACCCCATCCTCCATCACTGCCCTAACTAGATGTAAGTGAAAGGTTGTATTCTTCCCTCCAGTTCACACTAGCAGAATTTATATACAAGTGTCAGCAGGAAACAGTCAATTTACCTGACAAATCATAACCCAACATTTTGTGATGTAAAGAAACTTTGGACTTTGCCAATGTGCCAATCAGTATGTATGTATGATGAATCATCAAGCAAATATTCCAGGGCATGGAAAAAAAAAAAAAAATCTAGGCTCAACCCACATGCCAATCAATCTGAGATTGCCCAAAGAATCATGAAACATATTTGGAGACAAGTAAAAAAAATATGCAGGCTCTGCCAGGACGCTGGGCCAATCAATCATGGTGTGGCTGATGAATCATGAAACACACTCTGCAGCATGTCAGCACACATATGCAGTTGGCACAGTTCTCATCACCCTGAGTTTGTCTTGCAGTTAAATTGACTGAAGGTGAGTTATAGGACTGTTGTTTCTCCCACCTACTGACCTCTGCAACCAGACGTTCTTAAATCCTCCTGCCCTGCCCTTCATTAAAAGTGGAGATTCAAGACAAAGGTTCAACACGAGAGCAAACACTGTCTCGATGTCAGATGAGTTGTTAACATGGTGCTGAAAGATGTTGAACACATATTTTGACAACAGAGCAGACACCTACAAGAGTGGTATTCTCTTCAAAGTTTTCCATGTTATTTACATGGAAATGTAACATAATGCATAATGAATATGTAATAGAATACATAATTTAAAAAAAATAAATAAAAAGTAAATCTGGAACTTAGGTCACTGTCCCATTGGTAGTCTTTTTACCTAATCAGCTCCTATCTCTACCGTGATTCGTTACACCAGGGGAAGGTGGGGCACCATGGCACTGTTATTATTTTTGTTCTGCTGTGTCAGCCAAAATTGTTCAGCACAAAATATTTCTATGGAACAACCAAACTTTTATAATATATCAAAATCATGTGGGTGAAATTAGCACTGTCTGCCAGCCTCTTCTCCTTTGTCTTGTGACCAGCCCCCGTTGCAAATATTCTAACAGTGTGCTGCAAAGCATGTTCCCTGATTACATGAATATTCGGCTTGTGTGACATTTAAGATTGTAAGATTAATGTAAGATTTGTTAATGTAAGATTTTTGAGTTAAAAGATGTATTTTTGAATAAAGGAACCTTTTTACCAAATCCTAACTCTTTTAGAGTTTGAGTACTAATTGTGTCCCTCTACCTAATATTATTTTAGGGCACATTTTCCTAGACCAAGGCAGAACTTACCATGCCAGCAGGAATGTCATATGCATAAATAACAGTGGCAGTCACTTTTTAAAACAAATTAGGAGTAAAGAAGGTGCTCATCCTCACACCACATTTTTTCAGCTATAGTCAGCTAGGCTATGCGATGAATTGGTGAAAGGTTCTCACAGGCACTCCAGCAGTGAGTGTTCCATTTTTTTTATTCCAGCAAATAGTTTACTGAAAGAGCAATCTTGGTCCTGATTCTTCATGAGTATGCTATCCAGTTCTGTATGGAATCTGTAACATCAGCATCATTTCATTAAACAGATTTCTCAGACTTTCCTAATGACTCTTCGGCATTCATGTGGCGTAGCAGAGAGAACCCTGTTGTACAAGTTTTTGTACAAGCGTTCAGAAACATCCTAAACTGTGGGAAATTCATCTAAAACGTTGTTCTTCCATATATAACATTATAATCAATTTGATAGAAAGAAGTTTGGTTACTTATGGCAGCAGACAAGATATTAATTAATAATTTCTTAGGAGTAGGCAAAGAAAAAAGGATGTTTTGAAATAAAAATGAATTATGATTATGAACTAAGGAAAAATTTGACTTCCCATTTTCCATAACTTCTATTACTTCTTAGTACCCATTAATAATCTGTTTTCTTTTTTTTGAGGGTTATTAGCATCCCTATTATTATGCAGAAATTGAAATTTATGGTGGCAACAGGACAACAAGCAGTTTAAGTGCAAAAATGTACTGTTTACAAAAGATTGCACCTTAAATGTAAGTTGGTAACTACAACCAGTTTCCTTTGATGTCAAGGTGATGGTAAGTATGTGAAAGATTACATCTATGAATAATATACTACTTCTGGAGGAGGTGCCAGGAAAAGATCACAAGTTCTGAAAAAAAAAAAAAATCATGTATATATATACATACATTCATGCATATTCTGAACACAAGTGTATATATGTCAGAGATGTAATTTTTTAAGAAATCAAAGAATGGCTGGTATCTTTCATCATTCTTCTCAATAATTAACTCTTGTCACCACCGAGGACTCCCAAAAACTTGCATATATAGTCCTGTCAGAAGTTAAAATATGCTGATAGGAATAAATAATGATGGAGAAGTTACGAAAAAATACTTTTTATCAAGGTGCATAAAATACATATACTCTTCCCATGCTACACTGAGAATATCAGCTAGATAATCAGACAATGTAAATCACTGTGCCTATGCCAATTGACATTATCAAAGAATACAACCCTTTATGTTCATTATTTTAAAGAACAAGTACTTTTTCTACTGTGGTCAGTAAACGTCCACCTTTTTATTTCAAGGTGAGTTGTGTCGCATTGTCAGCCTTGTTTACTTATGCTTCACTAAATTAGGCTGAAGAGGATGCAGAAAAAATGACTGTATAATATTTATGAAATGAAGACCTAGTCCAATTCTTTCCAGGATGAAAATATGCACCATCCTTTAAAGACATCTGCTAACCCAGAAATACGCTGATTTGCCAGGCACTGCTTGTTAGAGACACCACTAAGAAAACAATAAAACTTGGAAAAGTGAATCCTTCCCAAACCCAAAATTTGCAAGGCTTATTATATACAGATGCTGTTTTATTCCAACAAATGTATGCCAGATACGCACAGCTGTCTTTCTGTCACTTTTGATCCACCTCAGTATGTCTCCCCTGCTAGTTCTGTCTGTACATTGTTGAATGTGTTAGAAGGGAAAAAGTTCATTTCTCATTTTGAAACTTTCACTTCTGTAATATCGCTCTACCTCATATTTCTGTGTCTTTAATGTCTCTATAATGTAGAAGCCACATATGGATGAGAAGGTGTTCAAACACTGATCAGATATAAAAGCTCATAGCTGAGTTCCCAATGAAATTAAATAAAAGCCTAAAACAGTAATAAGGTGGAGGTGCCAGTCCCTCCTCTAAAAAAGCCAAACACTGATACTTTTCACTTAACTGCCTGAAGCTTATGATTTAAAGGCTTGTTTTCTCAGCTGATAGCCCCAAGCTGTGGCCAGTTCCTCTATAGAAAAAAAGGATAAGAGATATGGTGACAAACACACACCCCTTTTATGAATCAGAGAAACAGTGCTCTTCTTGTTCCCTAGGCACCAGCCAGTTGAAAGCTGAGCCTCAGTTTTACAGCTTAGCACTTACCAGCTGGCTTTCACGTGAAAGGCTTTTAAAATATATACATCTACACACATGCACACACACACACACACACAGAGAATAAGATATTTTGATTCTGATGACAGTTACAGAGATATAGAAAAAAATGAGCTCTAAATCGTGTTTCCTGTTGCAACTGAGGCTCTTTGTATATTCTCCTGTGCCCCTTGGACAGGGGGAACAGATTGTGCCTCTCCTCTTTTCATCAATCTTTTATGTATTTGAAGGCTAATGTCATATCCCCCTTCAGATGTTTCTTCTTTAGGATAAATTACTCCAGGTTGTTCAACTTCTCCTTATAGCTGGTATTTCCAAGTAGCCCAGGCTGGATAGTTTGCTCTTGCTAATACTTGGAGCATGTTGATAGAACAGAAGGCTTACTTACACATTCTGGCATGGCATTTCCATGTTTTATCATCTCAGTGAGATGTTTGCCTTTCTTTGCAACAGCCTGACATTGCTTCCTAACCAGTTCATCCTATCTGCTGCCCCCCTGACTAGTCCAGCTCTACACTTGGCAGAATGGATGAGTTCTTTAAGTACCTCCACATTCAGCCCAGACTAAAACAGGGGAGTCATACATTGATTTATCTCCCTTTTCTAGATTTATTTGGGCAAAAGAATGCAAGAGTTCCTCTAACTTTATAGATATTTGTATATGAACTAATCATCCAGTATCTCTTTGTAGTTAATGGCAATAAAA
The DNA here is from genome assembly GCA_033439905.1 of Ceryle rudis. NCBI lineage: Eukaryota > Metazoa > Chordata > Aves > Coraciiformes > Cerylidae > Ceryle > Ceryle rudis. The sequence continues at coordinate 79,426 of JAAGNO010012970.1, read as the reverse complement.
AGAAACAAGCAATTCTGTGGTACAATTCATCTTGCTCTGCTGTACACATCTCAAGTAGGTCAAATGAATCATCCACTATCTGATTCAAAACTCAGGAATGTGAACAAGAAATGCTGGGAAACAGAGGGAAACAGGTTTATCAGGGCAGATGGAGAAACTATTGAGAAGAAGAAAGTGGATGGAAACTATGAAGACTTAATTGGTTTTTTTAGAAATAGTTGCTAAGATCAAGCAAACAAAGGCTGTATCTGAGTATTGAATGGAAAAAATCCAAAGTGAAAATGAGCTATAAAAGACGTAACAGATTCTGTACATATTGAGAAGTCCTCAACTAACAAACTACTCACACAGACAACCTCTCAACTATTGCTGAGAGGTAGTATTTTTTGTTAAGGAGTATAGCGTGTCTTATGGAAGAGGAAATGATTATGTCATGGAAGATGCAGGAAAAAAAAGTATAGATGCATATAGGAAACAATTTGGAGCATTGTGGGCTAGATGCTGAAAAGTGAGAAAGACACAAAAACAGAATGGAGGAGAAAGTGGAGTGATTCAGCTGTAAAGGCATCAGAATAAAGAAAGAGAAAAGCAAAGAGGAAGAGGAAGAGAGGTGTCGAGGTGGTATGGCAAATACAAAGCCACGGGCTGAATTGTAGGTTAAAAAAAAAAGCCAGTCAAATAAGGTTGGATTAGTTTTATCTACCTTCAGGAAAAAAATACTGGAGAAGCATTACATGTAATTACACTGAAAATGTGCTTTCGCAAGTCAGTTTTATTCTTTATGTGAAAAAAACAAGATGTAAATGTATAAATATATAACACTTTTGTTCTTGTTCATCCTGAAATATCATTACGATGTATCTTTTGCAAGATGCGTTAAGCAAATGTTTTACGTGTTCCTTACTCAAACTTGTCCTCAAGTAGATTAAAATAGTAGAAAAATATATGAAACCATTGTAAAAATTGTTTCAAGTTCTATGCTTTCATTACTTTGAACACCTTACCTGGAGGTTTTCCTACATTCATCTCAAGCACAGAAGAAATTGGCGAAAGAAAAGAAACATTCCTGGATAATGGGAAGCAACATGTGTGTATTTCTAAAAACAGAGAAACCCTTTGAACATCTTCCAAAAACTCTAAATATATGCACACATTCTTCCAGCTAAAAGGAGAGTTAACGCTCACTGTCTTCTAACGTGTTGCTTTATTTTATTTTATCTTATGTATTTATATAACTTCTGCTTATATCCTGCAGTTGATCTATTAAACACAATTTTGGCTAGATGCTCTCCCCCTTTGCCCCCAACCTTGGTGGATCTTAGGGAGGAATTGTGTCTTGAGGAAGAGTAGAAAAGTTTTTTGGGTAATCATGTTAGATGGGATGTGGGCACCCCTCATTATGGGATATCTTAATCCTACCATCTTCTGTCCTGTCTTCTGGTTCAGCCCATGAAGGTAAAAAGGAACAAGTATCATAGAATCATAGAATCATGGAATCATAGAATCACAGAATCATTCAGGTTGGAAAAGATCCTTGGGATCTTCAAGTCCAACCATTAATCCTACTCTACAAAGTTCACCCCTAAACCGTGTCCCCCAGCACCACATCTAAACAACCCTTAAACGCATCCAGGAATGGTGACTCAACCACCTCCCTGGGCCGCCTATTCCAGTGTCTGACTAATCTTCCTCTGAAAATTTTTTTCCTAATGTCCAGTCTAAACTTACCCTGTTGCAGTTTGAAGCCATTCCCCCTTGTTTTATTGCTAATTACCTGTGTGAAGAGACCAGCACCAACCTCTCCATAATGTCCTTTCAGGTAGTTGTAGAGAGTGATGAGGTCTCCCCTTAGCCTCCTCTTCCTCAAAGAGGAAGGATGAGAGAAGTACTTTCCACCCTGTTCACCCCTCTTGGTATTACATTTGTAGTAGGAAGGAATCTCTTAAAGAACAAGGAGACTGCTGTTAAAGAAAAGAGTTAGAAAGCAGCTACTGCTGTGCTTTCTTCTTTACCTTTGCAGTTATTTCACACTCAAAATCTCACAATCTCACAGTCAGTGAAAGTGAAAGACTTGGAAACAGAATTAAAAAGGAATTAACAGAATTAAAACAGAAGTGATAGCTTCTGACAATAAGTTTTAAGTCCTTTCTCAAATCAAATTATTTAAATTATTGTATTAACTGGTAAAATGTAACATGGGCACAGTTTAAGGGAAGAAATTCTGTGACATCTGGAGTAATTTCTTCTCAGAAGCAAGCTCAAAAATATCCAGAGAAAGAGGACCTCCTTCAACAAAATAAAGCATGACATTGAAAAAGAAACAAATTCAGCAGATTTACTAAGAGTGGATAGTAAGAGGCCAGATGATGGTAGCTGTGCTCACATGGCTCCAAAACTTAACATCATGGTCAAACTCAGTGTCCCAGCAAGGGATATCAAGGATGCAGATATTCCTTAGAAACAATTTAAAAACTCAAGAGGTAATTAAAACATTATTATGAAGTTAACTAAGTCATTCATGGGACAAAGTGCTTTAGAAACAGCATAGAGTCTGCTTGTCTCTTCATGCCACTTTCTATTTCAGCCAGAGAGGTCTTACAAATGAGAAAGGTAGCCAAAGACAAAGGCCTGGAATGGTTCACTTTTACCTCCTCATTTTGGCCACATTTTTACAACTTCAAGAATTGGCAATGCAGAAAAAGCAATGCTAATGGAAAGGAACATGGTACATACCATGTACATTGACGGTCATGGTTGGAAATTAGGAAGGTACTAAGAAAAGGTGAGAGGGGAATTTGAAGGGTGAATGAGCAGCATATCACAAATTAAGTTAGTGATGTCAAAGAGGTCAGCCATCTGTGTTTTTGTAGATCATAGGGCAGAAATGTTAAATTTTTATTTAAAAGGGCACATGAAATTTTACAGAAAATGCCAAAATAAAGAAGTAAATATAATTTGTACCATGTGAAAAGACAGTCTTTTTGGAAACTGCAATAGATCAACAAGATGTATAGAAAACCCCTTTTTTTTTGTCCTGAACACCAGACTCAACTTGAACGTAAACTGGCATATAGAAATAGACCTAAGCCACAAAGGCATCCATCTTTCTAGCTGAATTCTGCCTGGTGAGTTGCTCTGCATTTTGATTTTCAGAAACACCCACATAGCTATTTCTCCTCTAAATAGAGGAAGAGAGAACAAATGGGCCATGCATCACTGGAGGGGTCAACGTAGTTGTGTTCTCATGTCCTGAAATAAATCACATTATAAAGCTGAGTCTCGCTCACAGAGAACTTTCTGTCAGGTTTCCTAGTTAAAAGAGGAGCTAACATATTTCAGGCTTTCAGATGGTCTCATTAAGGGAAAAAGCAGTCTCTGATGATAGGTAGTCACAATCTAATTCTTATTTTGTTTGTTTATTGAAAAATATTTATATTATTTTACTTTAATTTACTTGCATGAACTAAAAAATATAATTCAAGGCCATATGGTTTTGTAAGTTTACTCCAAGCATGAATGAAGCCTCATTCAAGAAATAATATAAGAGCTTGTATGAACAAATACATAATTTATGTACAAATTCAGTTTGGGAGATGACCCCTTTAAAAATCTAGTGTCCTTCTAACATTGGTAGGCAACTCTCACGCTTCCTAGAGTTTCAGTCATAGCCTAGCAAAAAAATACCTATCAATAATGTTAGCATAGGAATTGACTGACAGGTGGCATTGCTAAGACCAAAAAAATATGCAGGCAGCTGTGTGGGAAAGAATGAAACACAAGGAGCACCTCGTATGTACTGTTTGACTTCAGTGCATAGCCAAAATAGTTACTTGAAAATGTCCTCAGAGGTAAATTGTAAATGGTTTCACCAACAGGTTTTATACCACCCTAAGAATAAAAACTGAAAAGTATGTCAGTTCACCCTTACTACAGTTCTGGGGAGAGCTTAGATCAGGTTAATCTAGTTAAGCTGAGTTTCACTGGTGAGCATGTAACCAAGATATATTCTGAATTAAGACCCAGATTTTTTTGATTGTTTTGTTGATTTGGGGGTCTGACTCATTGTTCCTTTATGGGTCTGCCAGGGCAGTTGAATAAATTATGTAAGTTGGTTATGTCCTTGTTGAAGCAAAGAATTAACAACCAGAATATTTTACCTTCACAACAAAGAGTATTGTCTATTTCTTCATTCTGTCATATCAAATGCTTGGGAAGCTAAACATTCCTCAATGTAATTAAGCAGATATACATCCTGGTATCTGTGTTTTGGTCCCAAAGTGAAGTACTGCAGCACTTGCTCATTGATTTAAAGTCATTCTTACATTCTTCAATACATTTTTCTTGTTTGTAAGTAGTTTCAGAAGTTCTTATTCTCTAGATCAGGTCTTCACATCCTTATCCATTAACTTTTCATTTTATTTTTTGTTTGTTTGTTTCTTAATTAAAAGTGCTAAATAACAATATCTGAGGACTGCATCTCCACATACTTGTTTCTGCTGCTTTCCTCTTTCACAAGGCTCTTTAATAGATTCCAGTCATGCAGTAATGTGGAGGCATAAGCTTATCATTTCTGCTCATTAAAACTCTGATCACCCACTTCAAACACACCATGTGCCCCCAGCAATAATGTTCAAGGCCTTCCCATAACATGGGGTATTCCTTCCAGGTAGGGCGGGTATTCAGCTTAATGAAAGAGAAGAGCACAGGCACCAGATTTCCTTTTTTCTCAGTCTCACCTGCCCACCAGTGTGGAGACCTGGCATCAGCTCTTTCACTGATTTTTCTCTGTGCCACAAGTCTGCTATCTGGTTGCCCAATTTGAAATGCAGAAGGTAGCACCAGCCCCTTCTAGAAACAGTCTAATGTACCAAACAGGCACTTACAAGTTGGATTCCAGTCATGACAATGTTTCTCGTTGCTGTTATTGGCTGGTTACTTAAATAAAGTATTCTTCAAACATAAGAGCTTTGCAGCAAAAAATAAGCATCACAGTCCTTGTTCAGGTGAGAATAATTTGTGTATTAAGATGACCAGAATTATTTAGATAAAACAGACATATCAGATCAGAACAATGTTCAATTTAATCCAGTAGATGCTGACCAGAGCCACTGACGTATTTCTAGCCAAGAGTGGAAGTAAGGGACAAGCAAAGTGGTATTAACAGTCTTCTCCATAAAATTGTCCAAAGACCATTCAAACCATGAGAACTTTTAGCACCCGCAATGTTCTGTATCGAGGAATTCTTCACTTTAATTCTATGTTATAAGAAAAACAACCTCTTGTTGTCTGCTTTTGACTTAATATTGGTAGTTTTCACTCCTAGGTCTTGTAGAGAATAAAAATTGAGGACAGCCAGTTCCTCTTCTATTCCCTTAATAGCACTCGTGATTTAGTAGATGACTGTTGTGTACCCCTTCAGTCATCTCTCCAGTCTGTTGTTCGTGCATGGCTCAGAAACTATCCCAGAGTTTTGATTGTTCTTATTGTCCTTGTCTAAGCCTTTTGCAGTTCTAGCATTTTATTTTTGAGATGGAGCAACCAGAAGTACTTAGGGTGTTCAAGCTGTGCATGCCTCAGGGATTCATCACCATCAGGTGGTGGTAGAATAATGTTAGTCTGCTGTTTTATATTACTTTTCCTCAGAATCTATAACATTCAATTTCCTTCTTTTTTTTTTTTTTTTTTTTTTTTTTGGTCTGCTACTGAATGAACGTGTTATGCCCATGTTTTCACACAGCTATTCATCAAAACACCAAGATCTTGTTTCTGGGTAGTAATGGTCAACTCATGATACATGCAACATTAATTAGGGCTTTTGTCCTATGTACATTACTTTGCATTCATCTATGGTAATTAGCATCTCCATTTATCTAATAATTCAGTACTGTGACATACTTCTGCATTTCTTTTACAGCTGACTTGCAGTTTCACTAATCGATAATTTATAAATAAGTTGAACAGCGTAAGGCACACCTCAGTTGCAGCTGTGTTCATCAAGTGATCCACAGAGAGCATGAAATGATAGGAAGTCTTTGTTTGTTCGTCCCTATTCTTACTATGTATCTATTAGTTCTAGCTCTAAGGAGGCAAGTTTTCAGGAGCTGTGTAAGCAGCCATTGAGAAGCCCAATCTTCATTCTGTTATGCCTCCTACAGGCATCTCACTTTGGGAGGTAAAAACAATAAAGATACATACAGTGAAGCAAGAAACAAAGTTCAGAAACCAGTGTGGGAGGTAGAGAACATGAAGTAACAATTTAGTACTGGGAGACTGAAACAAAGGTAAACCTGAACATAGCCTGGAACTGCTGGATGAACAGAGGGAGCTTCTGTCCCAGAAAATGGCAAAGGGAAACTGGGAACAAAAAGGAAGCTGTAAGGAAATAAAGGGGCAGAGGGATTCTCCAGAAAGGTACTCAATACCAAGGGACAGAAGGGAGAATCCCCCTCTGGAAGTAGAAGAACACACAGGTAAGGAAAGGAGTAATTCATTTAAAAGACAACTATCCCCAGTCTTTGCACTTAACTGTAAATGAGGTTGTTTTGTTTTCCAAATAAGACAACCTGAGAGAAAAGTAGAGATCTACTAGATATAAAATCACCAGTTCTTCCATTTGCCATTATAGCCTAAGACAGAAATCTAACATCTGCTGGCATTGGCTTAGGTAGAAGCTACAGAACAAATGTATGTGTAGTTTATCAGTGCTTTAAGAGTCAGGAAAATAATCTGCAAATAAACAGCCTGTAAAAGAAAATGGTTACAATCTTTCCTAAGTGGCCAAGGGAATTGCCCATGTTGCATGCTCTGTAGACAGTGCTTGTTAGTCAGTGACTTTCTCAGCAAGACCCAATGGATAGAAGATCTAATTGATACTGTCAAAAAAATATGTTGCCACATTTCTAAACTCAGTAGCTGTTCACAAAGCACTGAAATCTGTGCATCTGGCAAAACCTCCCTCTGACCCATAAAATTGCTAGTTCAAACACTGTGCTTGTGAGAAACAGTTGAGAGCTGATTTTAAAAGTCTTGTTCTTATTACAGGGCTCTCTCCAAACTGCAGATGAGAAAGTTATTAAAGGGATGGTCAACTCCAAGTCAGAGTGTGCTTCACATTCTGGTTTTTGTTTCTCATTAGCTAATTTGGTATTTCTTAGCTAGTATTGTTATCTGTTTAATTAATAACGAGCATCAGAGTGATAACTCTGAAGACTTTGCATTGTTCACTGTATAGGTAGAGTACTGCCAGCAAAAAGCAAGATTTCCAATTACAAGCTGCCAAATTCCTTTAGCCCTGTTACAGAAGATCCACTCCGAACGACAAATTAATTCACTTTTCTTGCCAATCTAGTCATTGTCCTCTCTACCGAGACTGTCAATAACTGCCAATTGCAATGCTGAAAATAGTGATGTTTTATGAGACACTTGGCTTGCTTGCTGGTGGCAAGGGATAAAAAGTAGTTTTGACAAAATCACCTGAAATTTGTATCCTACAAAACTGGTAAAATCTTATACTCAAGGAAGACTTTCATGCCTAAATGGTAAACAATGACCATCCAAAAGATTATCTTAAGAATGAAGAAGAACTGATCAAGAAAAGAAAATATTCGTTTTAGAGGTCTGAACTATCAGGATAAAAGTATAAAATCACTGACAAAAACTATGCTGTCTTAAATTTTGTAAAGAATATTATAAACCAAAATTCTTTAGTGGCATAATTTTTTTTAAAAATCAACAGAACTCAAGAGAAGGTAGTAAGTAGAAGGAGAACAGGAATGCAGTGACAACGAAGTGAAGCCTAAAGATAGCTGATATATGGCCCCCAGACTAAATCAACAGTATACCTTAGTTTTTCTAAAATTACAAAGATTGACAGTATAGGGGGACAGTGAATCAGAATGGGGTTTGTGGAAATAGAAATAATTTCATTCTAAGTGGGAGAAAAACCTGAAAGAGTTAAATGGGAGCAAGAGAAGGGAAGAATAATTAACTCAATAATGTCAATACCTTTATTCTCAGAAAATTGGCACTCACAACTTGCATTTACAGTATCGCAGTGTGCTTGGCATAATAGCATCTGATTGAATTACAACATATGTAATGTCTATTTTTGAGGATGAATGAGGGAAAAAAGTGCTCAGTTAAGTCTATGTCCATTTAGATGATTGCTGTAATACATTAGACATTGGAACAGTTTGAAGAAACTAGTGATTAATAAAATGTAAAATAAATAGAAAAGGAGACACACTGCAATTTGGATTTAGCAAAGGTAGACTGTATCACACAACCACATTATCTTCTTAATCAGAGGCATGATTCTTTAAAAAAAGAGAATGGGAATTAAATATACCACAGTTACTCAGACTGCTATAAAGTGGTTTGTACAGCTCAATATACGAAATTATTAGCTAAGTGGAAAAAGAGAATGATGACTAGAAGAACTATAAACTGGGTAAAGTAGGTAAAAGGAAGACAGCAATGAGTTGTATTGAAAGAGGATACATCTGACTAAAGTGATGACTGACTAACTCTTAGTACAAGAGTTTCTTATGGATTGGTTCTAGGACACTTTTTTATTTATTCAGCATTTTCATTAATTGTCTTGCCACAAGAAGCAGGAGAGATCTAATTAGATGTACCGATGACAAAATGTGAGGAAGAACTGTCAATAAAGAGAAGAATTGGGACTCTCTGTAGGGAGCATTATTTTAATAAAATCAGATTAATTTCTATAGAGAGTCACAGTGAGTCATTTAATGGCTAAGGCAAAGCATTTCTGCTAGGACCTGATCATTTAAAAAGGACTGAGAGGGAGAAATGCCTGGGTATATGATGCAGACACAGTACCCACCTTAGGAACATGGGGCAGTTGTATAAAAGAGAAATGCAACCATAGGATCTTCTGGTACTAATGCTATTAAAAAAGGCAGTGGAAAGGAAATCTTTATCAAAGCAGGGATGTTTCAGGCAGAAGCAACTGGTATTTTCCAGTGAAATTAGGTTTTGCTAGCAAATTTCCACCCAGCTTCAGCAGTGCCAGAGTCCTGGAGTGTCAGCAGCATTCTCTCTTGGATAATCTCTTATCCTCTTCGTGATGCTTTTAAATGGCTTGAGATAAATGGTACATCCAAGCTGTACTCAGTGACGAGCCAATGGCATCATTTCACTTCCCAGCACACACTCAGTAGCTTCTTTTTTGATTGTGTTTGCTGCTGTGGTTGCTTAGAGTTTTGTTAGCAAGCACAGGCACAAGCCAGCTCTGCATATGGGCAATTCCTACATTTACCTTCCTATGCTTTTTTTTGAGGATTTGTAGCACTACCTGCTTTGAAGAGTGGGGGCTGTTTGGAAAGAGCACAATATCTAATCTTTCCTTCACATTCCCAAATGTCTGTAATTGAATATTATTGTGGGAGTGGCTCAAAGGTTGACAGGACTTCCAACGTAAAAATTTCAAAATTACAACTCAGCTTAATAAATCCATGGGCTTCCTTAACATCTTTGGACATGGGCACATTCATAGTGGCTCTTAAACTCTCTGGAGCAGTCTCTCAGAAGGCAACAGGTTCTTGATAGAGGCAGTATCAGTCCCCATTTGCTGCAGTTTTCTTATATTTGGCACTCTTGCTACCTGCTTAAAGATAAGCAGAGTATTGTCTCTGAATATTTTCTTAGTGTAAAAGCAATAAAAACTCAGGACTGCACAGTATCTGCACTGTCAGGGCTAACATCTCTCATTCACAGCAGACTCTAAAGCTCTCTGCCTTCTCCCTGAGGGGTTTGACAGGATTGTCCAAAAGGGGTGGGTTATCCAGTCTCAAAGGGGTCATCACCTTGGACCTGCAAGCGGTTTGTTCAATCAGTGGCTGAGAAGCCAGGCTGCAGTTTAACAGGACTTTGTCTTCACCGTGACAAAAGCATTTTAACATGACGTTTGGCCAAAGCCTAGTTCAATTTTGTTGAATTGGTTTAAAAATACTTGATCCAGAAATTTCTAGGCAGCTGTAGACAATAACTCTTCCCAAAAGCATAGATAACACTGGAATATAGTTCTTGGGATGAACTGCTACACATAGAAACAACTGCTTATCAGTATTTGCTAAATTATGTGGCACAAGTTGTCAGATCTGGTCTGTATAGTTCACAGGGAAAAACCCTTCTTAATATAAACAGTAAACTTTTTTTTTTTATTTTTTTTTCCCCTGAATAAATCAGGTAGCCAGCCTGCACTCTTTTGCAATGCTTTATAACTTATTACTATTACTATTCTCAGTGTGTTTGGCTCAGTACAGATCCTTGAACTTATCTCAAACCACTTTTTATCTCTCTGTTAACATGAAGATTAGCTTCTGTGAACATTGAGCTGCATCATCTCTGCAGACTGCTAGCTTCTTCTCACCAATTCCTTGCTTCACAAAGGCTGAATTTTAGAAATTTTGTTGGCTTTTTTCCATCTTGAGTTCCCTCCCTCACAGTCCATCTTCCTAAAAGATATTTCATGCTCTGTCAGGATGCTGGACAACAGAGCTGTTTTTCTCTCATGCTGAAGAGGATCTGGCAGTGTACTACAACCAAATTGATTGGCTGGCATTGCTCACTGCCTAGCAGTGGGAGATGATATTGTGTGTCTCACGTATGGTGCTGTCTCTCATTAACCAAACGTCTGCAGTTCCAAAGCTAAATGTGGGTCCTGAGAGCCTCAGCTCTGTGATATAAGTTTCTGTGACATCTTCAGCATCTTGGTTCTGGGCTTAAGGAAAATGTTTTTCTAATTTCTCATTCTCAGTGGAGTTTCAGTGCTTGTCAAGCAAGAAAGTTTTTTATCAGCTGCCCTGGTGTTTCAGGCATTATTCCTGGCAAAAGTTTCATACTCTCTTATCAGTGAGTGAAAAGCTTTACCTTTACCATACAAAATATGTTTTTCTTCTTTTAGCTTGTATCTTTGCCTCAAAGAGAAGTGTACTTTGTTGTTGAATTCCCTCCATGATAATACTGCCAACTTATTCAAGATTTAAGAGCTATTTTCCTGTTAAATACTCCTTTTTTTGCTGCCCTAATTCATCATAAACCAACCATTGTTACCCTATTTCATGTGACAGAACTATGTGTTTCAGCAAACTGAACCAATCTGTGGCCCTATTCAGGTAAGAACACACAGCTTTACAAACTTCTGTGTGGATCATCATCATACAAATCTCTTTCTAACAAAAGGCCATAGCTAAGATCTAGCTATAGATAATGCATAGACCTATGCATTATCAAGCTGTGGACAAAGCGGGTCAAGACAATCTAGCAGAAGGAACTCATGCATCAGTCATATAATTAACATGCACCAGTGAGGTGTATTTTCCCATCACTTTGTTACAGAAGGACTCTGGCATCCATTGTCACAAGTGAGTTTATCCTGCAGGATAACTTTTCATTCATTTGGAAATCTGCACTTGTTCCTTGAGGTACTGATCTACTCGATTCACTTCTTGCTTAGTACACCTTTGGCCACACCTTCAGGCAACCTCCTCCCTTTTTCTGTCCACTCCATTGCTGGGAGTCACCAAGAGTGGAGTCAGGGAAAGGCCAAAGGCTTATACCACAGATGCCTCTGTATCCTACTGAGGGCATCTGTTTACCTCTCTGATCAAGACTAAGAGTGTAAATGGGGGCAACTGAGCTATGACCACATTTCCCCCTTTTGTACATTATATAGGACAACGAGGGTAATGGATAGCTAAGCATTACAGCATCTCAAATGCCATGCATTCAGTATTTCCTTGTATACATCTTCAGTGTTCAGCACTATTATTGCGGTGCTCTTGAAAGGCTATAGCACAGTTTTTTCTGGATTGGAAAATTAAAACTGAACCACAGCATCATACAGCAGGCAATGCCAATCGGCCAACTTTATTAGAAGAGCTATACATGGTAGAGAAATAATCATAGTATTCTATTGAAGAGACCATATTTCCTTCCAACAGTTAGTCATCTTCAGTAAAACAATTTAAGACAAGGCTTGTTCTCAATGTTAGCTTGTAGTCCAAATTTAGTGCAAACTTTCATTTTGAGAAACAGTATTTTTTAAAATAAATATGAAGAAGGAAAATAACATAGTGCTATTATAATAACTAACAATAACAGGAGCTAGGAAAAAAAAATCTTAATTATTAATTTTATCCTAGGAACAGATCTTACCAAGTGTTAATAATCTCTTAGAGCTAAACTGAGCACTGAGCAAAGATACTGCATGTGTAACTGCACAAGCAATATCAACAAATTATTCTACATTTTTCATTCTGAAAAACCAAGTTCATCAAGCCAAATTTTTTTTCCAGATGTGTTTTAATTTCAACATTTTCCCCTTGGATTTGGGATTAAATTTCTGATGCAAATGAGAGAGAGAAGCAGAAGCTATTCCCCAAGTGACTGTTGAACTGGGACATGGAAGCCACAGGTGCAAGTTCCTGTCTATATCAGACAGAAGGAATTTCACTGTGGAGCAAGTATTTCATTTCACATGAGTGCCTCCAGTATTGCTATTCTGAGAATAACTCTTTTTCTAGGTTCTACACCAAGAAAAAAAATCTTTCAAAGTCTCATGTTCTTTTCCAGTATGGAATGAAAACAAATTTTCCAAATCTCCCACTGTGTTTTTTCTCTGAACTTGAATTCTCATTTTTCAACTAGCTCTACAATCACATGGTCCATCTTATATTTTACTGCCAATCTTACACATGCCATAAACAGAGTCTCCAGCTACAAAATGAATTATTTATATGAAGGGAGTGAATCCCAGAACGTCGCAAGTTTCGTGCATGAATACTTTTGTGCCTCTCATTTGTCACACACTTCATCCCATATTTGGCTGTTTTCAGACTGAAAGCAAAAGCCCCAGGTAGCTGCCCCAATAGGAGCTCTTCCCCTTTTTCACCAGAGCCCAGAGGAGGTAGAAATACAACACTGCTATACTAGGAGTGTTTTTATAGCCCCCTTGTATCTGCCCTGTCCCTTTGCTTGCAGTCAAGTATGAAGGATGAAGAGATTTCTTCATTCTTAATCATTTTGCTCATGGGTAGGGTGAGTTCTGGCACATTGGCAACATCTGCCTGAACATCATACTGTGGTTTATTCAGATCCTATGTGGCTACAGAGAGAATAAGTAGAACAGATTTTGTATTTCCTCAAATAATTAAATGGGAAGGAGCCTCAAAATGCTAATATAATTATCACCTTTTCTACCAGGTCTCTTCCTAGGTGAAAATGTAATATGGGTATAATTAATCCAAGATGGTAACAGGCAGGGGTCTCTGTTAGTGGCTTGGAAATCACAAGTTACAGAAGCATCATTTGTTTACAGTTTAAAACATAGCCTATCGAGCCAAGTGCACTAATAAAAATGCAAACAAAAAAGTATTCTGATGAAGTTAGGGAAATTGTGTGCATGGCTAGGAATGTGCAACAACATACTGCACAATATGGCAAAAACGATTAAATGCTTTTGATGACACTGGGTTATATTACCATCTTTCCACAACTTTTTTTTTATGGATTCCCTATACCTGAGAGCACTGCTTCCATCCCTCCCTCTTGCCTTCAGTCACTTCCTTCTCGCTTCCTGTGAATTAGTCCATGAAGAAACACTGCTGGCCATATTTGTACTGCAAAGTTATATCCTGACAACTTTATAGGCAACCCTGACAGGGCCTGCAACAAGATGAGAATTCCTGAGCATGACTGACTGCTAATCAGTGTGACTGAATTGAGCAAAGCTACTAGGCACATCTGGAAAGGTACTGGACAGCTAGGATTTCCAATAGGTGCCTGGTGTCTTTAGCTTTAAGCTCAGTTATGAATGTACAAATCTCTCTGGGTTACTCTGAGGAGTCAATAAATAGAATTGCACTTTACAATAAGTTGGCCATGAGCCAAATCAGAGAAGCAGAGACAGATGGTGAGGCATATATTTTCACACCCTTTTGCACTGACCTTGGAGTTTGCCCTAATTGTGCATAATTTCTGATTGATGCAGCAAACTAGTTTTCATGCTGTTATGGTGTGTCACCCCTGAACTCCAATCCTACAAACAGTAAATTCTATGAAAATGCCTATTAACTTTAGTAAGAGGACTACTTGTGCACAGAAGGCTGTGCAGGGCTGGGCCAGGTGCTAATAAAGGAAAGATGATCACATTATTTTGAAGGGACAAGACTATCTAAGGTCTCCATATAAGTTTAAATTAATTCTTCCAGGGAAGTGAACTAGGAGTTTTGATATCTGTGTTGGTGATAATTCTCTTACTTTTATTCTCCATCATTTATATTCATTGGCTACAGCAGATGGGAATCTCTCTGGTTTTGCTTCTATACGAAGTGAGATTTTATTTTCTCAGTGTGCAAGGACTCCTGTTTTCATTGAAATCTTCTGTTGTTTCCTTTTTTTCCCCAGCATGCTTTTGCTTATTCACAGGGGTTGTATGTTTGAATGAACATTATTTTTTCTTCTGACTCAGCCTGTCAGGAAAAAGTTTACTGAACCTTGTGCCTTTTGACAAATGCATTTAGCAGGTGGATGGAGCATATGTGCAGTGCACTCTCTCTGGAGCTGCTGTCTCTGTAAATTACAGAGGTGCAGACCAAAACCAGCAGGAATTCCCTTAAGGGGAAAGGTGAGTAAACATTGCTTAATGATGGCCAATCCTAGCAGGGCTCAATGTTTGACTTCATTAGAAAAAGGAGTTGGGGAAGAACAGCGTGAAGCATGTCTGCACCATGTGTGCAGAAATGCATGAACTAGTCTCTCACCTCAGGGTCAGGAGACAACAACCCCCTTGTTCCCATTCAACATCTCCCCTGCCTGGATACATCACCGTCTTCCTTGTGGCATGGCATTGTTCCAGGTTTACCTCCTGCTTGCAGGGTAGGAGAGAACTATACTGCGCTCACCAGGACCTTCTTTGCATCTAGGGAGTGCAAGGTCACAATGTGAAGAATAAGTTCTTTTGAACATGTGCCTGTGGGTCAGACACAATACATCTGTAAATTCATGCTCAAAATGTAACTTGGGACTTGAACTGCTCCCCTTTGGCAGTCATCTGGAGGGACTGTGATCCTGGAAACAGCAAAGGCAGCCCTGGAAAATACTGAAACCTTTAAAATAATTTTGGGATATGAATCTCCTTTGGATATCAGGTCTTGTATGTCAGAATTGACTCTCTTGGAAAATGCTACAGAAAGTCTGTTCCAACTGCAAAGAGAGGCAGCTTTTAGGTCCAATAAGTTTGTGGGAAGGCGGAAGGTTATATGTAAAAGTGTTCTGAAGGGTTTCCAAAAAGCTGCTTCCTGAAATTGTTCATCTGAACAATGGCATGGTTTAGGGTCAGGACAGCCCCTTAGACCTATAACAGGCGTTCTCTGTTAACCCCCCCTCCCTCCCCAAAGGGGAATAGAAAGGGAAT
>JAAGNO010012970.1:45368-59776 GCA_033439905.1 Ceryle rudis | reverse complement strand
ACAGAGAAGACTTGTGCAGGGTCTTGGGACAAAATCATCAGACAAGGAACTGTTGTGACTGGGAGTGCCCATCCTGCCAAACAAACAAAAACCCCCTACTGTTGTTTGCCTTTTTAACTGTACATTACTGCTAAAATACTATTTCACCTTTTTCTGCCCCTTTCCATCCTCCAGGTTTGTCAAACCACTTTCCTAACACCCATATTTTTGCTTGACAGTTCTTTGCAACAGCAGTGCATGTTCTCATGGTTTCTTCACTTCCAGCTCTAATTTTTTTACATAAAAATCAAATCTGGGCTCTTAGGACCTTTGAAGTAGTCCTTCTAATAGAGTAGGAACCTGAAAGAGCTTGGGAACAGAGAGAATCCTTGCTGGTTACTGGCCAGGGTCACTAGCAAAAGTGCAGAGGACAGAAAAATCTTTACATCCCTATCTTTCTCCTTTTCAGTTTAGTAGACTTCCACATAAATAAAACAGAGTTAAAAACTGAGGACTTTAAGAATTATAGCATTCAATTTGGTCTGATCTTTGAACTAATTTAGTTTAAGAATGGAATAACAGACTCTTCAAAATATGCAGATTATTTCTAATTAGTAAATGTCTTGCAAATAGATTCCATTCAAAAAATAGTTTGTAAATCAGTTGCACTATTAGTTCTGTTGCATTTAATTAGAATGATTGTCATTCAGACTGTAGAAAAGCTTGGGTCAACAGGCTTTATGTACCTTTTAATCAGACAGTTGCATCTCCTATCATTCTGCTGCACACAGTAATTGCACTAGCTGTAGTGACCCAGGACTATTAAAAAGGCTGACTGTGTGTATCATGATTTCTCACTAAGGAACTTTTTTTGCCTAAGTACCAAAGCTTTTTTTCATACCATTTGTTAATTTTCCCAGCAGTGCTTGTATTATAAATGTGCATACATTTCAGGAGTCAAAGTATGGTTAAAGTTCTCTCCTCCTTTTTAAAAAACAACCAAACCAAACAAACCAAACAAACAAACACAAAAACCTACACATGAAAGCAGTTAAAGCAATTTATTCATTACTTGCAAGATATATATTTGTTTCCCTACTCTATGCAATCGCAGATAGAGCTTCAGTTTAAGTGAGTGGCATTACACCATCTACCATGTTTTATCCCAGGATAAACCCATATAATTTGATCCTTCTTGCTCACTTTCCAGGTGTAGTTCCTCACCTGGATTATTGCATGACTGGAATCTCTTTTCCCCTACTTCACTTAACATGAAACTCTACCCGAGCCTTGAGGAATTTCATCAAAAGAAATGTTGAGAACTCCTGTCCCATTCCACACATGAAAACTTTGTTCAGTGTTGGCTAAGAATAGCTCAGTCTAGTTCAAAGAGATTAGCAACAAGGGGTTCTCAGTTTTTATGATGTTAATCCACAACTAATCTAAACATAATCTTATGCTCCTTGAAGCATAGTATTATTTTCCTAATCTCAAATTTGCCTCATTGATCCCATCCTTTCTTATTTTTCCCACAAAAATGCAATTTATACAAGACTGTAGCTGAAGTCTTAACAGTTAAATCTGCATTATTATTCTTATACACTCTATCTAGACATAAGAGTTCATAAGATAGAAAGATAGGCCTTTTACTCTTTCCTGCCCTTCAAACATGACCATCACTCAAAAAAAGTACTGAAAGATGAAGTGCTGATGTGATGATTTTTCTACCTGCTTGGTCTTCATGAGCATTTACAGATACTGTATGTCTGCCATTTTATATTAGTGAGAAGAAAACCAGTTCAGAATATGTTATAAGATGCTACTTAAAAATTTTCTCATTAATATGACGTCAGAAAAAGAGAATATAGACAAGTTTTCAGAATTATAAGATCTTCTTGGATTTTGAGTTACACTAGGATATTTCCATGAACACTATGTTGTAATATTTTTCATTTCTTTCAGGTGAATAATGAAGCCTGTTTGATATTTCTTAGTAGATCTCAGTATCTGAAGCAGTAATGGATGATTAAAAGAGTGTGACAGTCACAAAATCTGCCTTCAGACTCACATAATATCTCTAGAAATAAAATGTTTTCCCACGGTCATTTAAACAATTAAGACCTATATAAACTGGCTGCTAATTAAGACCTATATGACTGGCTCCTGTTGTTTAAAATTAAGAACTTCCAATGGATTTGTTATGTGTCCTCTGTGGCCGATGCCTCATAATATCTTCAACACTCAGGAAAACCACTGCAAAGGTCAGGATACTGGCATTATTTAGCCTTTGTTTCTAATGTGCAGGTTGTGGCCGAAGTCAACATCATGAAAACAGCTGAAAGTTTTTAGAGAATTCCCTTTGCATTAAAGTTGCAATGGTCCTTATGGACTAATGTCTAACTAACTAATGTCATTCTTAACTGCTTGGTTTCCTACTTCCAGATTGCACTCCTTTGTCATAAGTAATCTTTATTACTGCTAAAGGTTTTATGCTCCACAACATTTAGGGAACCCAAAACATACCTTTTAACCTCTCTATGTAAATGTAACACCCATCCTATCCATCACTGTTCCTCCAGTTACTGTACAGGTTGTTTTAGTAGGCAGGGTGTTTCAGAAAACTACTGTCCTCTTTAGTCCGAGTACAGCCATGCCACATTTAGCCCCAGATGGCTCTCCAGTGCCATGGACAGGTGGACGGGAAGGAGCTTCTGGCTTTAAAGTGACTGTGAGCAGACAGCTGCCCATCCATTCACCTGTGGTGAGAAGAGGCAGAATCCACACACTCCACACTCCAGCATGCCACAAACTTGCTTCCTGTCAGGCTGGCATCAGTGTGACTGAGATTCTCCCCACTGGCCCATGGAAGACATCAGAGTTGTGACACCACAACAAAACATCCAGCACCACTTAAGTCAGGCCAGCAAAAAGAAAACATACGTCCAGGGAGAGCAATAACCCTCAGGGTTACTGCAATACCCTCCCAAGGCTAGCGGTGGTTGTGGGGAAGCTCAGGGCTTCCCATTCCCT
Source organism: Ceryle rudis (assembly GCA_033439905.1). NCBI lineage: Eukaryota > Metazoa > Chordata > Aves > Coraciiformes > Cerylidae > Ceryle > Ceryle rudis. The sequence continues at coordinate 56,767 of JAAGNO010012970.1, read as the reverse complement.
GCAGGGCTAGGGAAGGTGGGAATGAAAACATATCAGCAACTAGCCTCTGCAGAGCCCAAGCAGAGGGGTATTCTCTTTGAGTATCCAGAGAGTCCATGCTCACTCCCAGTTATCTCAGAAAAAGGCAACAACCTCTCAATATTCAGAGAAGAAATCCCAGCTGAGCCTTTTTAGACCTGGTCAAATTATATTTGAAGGTATAATAGATTCAGAGGTTTTAGAAATAAAATACTCCATTCACAACTAGAAGTATTTATTATTCAAGCCATTCTATCAATGCTAAAAGAATATTTAATGGCTAATGTATTAAATCCATTTTATATGAATAGTCAAATAATTTTGATTTCTATCTTCCTTTTGTCAACTCGTTTAAACACCATGCTGAGAAATAGTTTAAGTTCATATCACAAATGAGATTTTTATTTTTACTTTACATCTCAGAAACATGCCAAAATAAAAATTAATAAAGTTTTCCATACATTAACACTATTATTCTTAAAACTCAAAGTAGTAATACTCCTAAATGATATGCAGGATGTGAAGGAAGAGGAAGCTGAAGCTGCTTTGCAGAAGTGAATTCCAACCAGCTTCTGACAACCAGTGCGATGACTGGCAGAAGGATGATGCCTACCAGCTTCATCCATAGTTTGCAGAACACCAGAGTGTGTGCAGCAGAAAGCAGTAATTCCTGCCATTAAGAATGGAGAGTATTCTTTGGACCTACCCATAGCATGAAACAAGTGCCCAAGTTTGGAATCTGCTCCTCTAAGTGCTCTAAAGAGTATCTATAAATTTACCTTTCTGCATTATGTTTTGATTTGGTCAGTTATGCTCAGCATTTTCAGTTCTCATCATTCTTCCCTTTTGGTTTAATGTCTGAAATATTTGCAGTTGCAGTCTCTTTGGAATATCTTTCCTTCTGAAACAGACAGGATGCAGCATGTCCTACCAAGTGGAACTAAATTTTATGAAATATGTTCTATATGTAATATATGTAATATAGTAATACATCTCTTTCCTATTGCAACAAATAGTAATAAATGTCAGATTATTCCAATAATTATTTTATGAAAAAATCTCAACCTGATTGAGAGCAATGGTGCAATAGTTAACAAGTTTGTGTTCTGTTTATTCTGTGGCTACCTTTTATTATATTTTGTTAACGAGGCCAGGAAGGCTGGGCAGAAGGAAGGAAAGCAATCTGTCCTGGTTGCTGTACTCTGGGGACACCCTGGAGGGAAGAGAACTGCACCCTTCCCAGATATGGCAAGCACCAAATCCTTCTAGGGTGTGAGCAAGGCGGGGGGGGGGGGGGCATGACACAGGAATCTGCAGGAGGAAAGATTTAACACAGGATAGAACCTATGCGAAGAAAGGAACAGACCTCCTTCTGGCATGATGGAAAGAAAAAAACTTTTCGAAGCAAGAGGCTTGAGCAAACTAAGGGCCATTGACTGTTTCTGGTCTGAAAGGCAAAGGAGATAGAGACCTCTCCCTGTAAGGATGCAATGGGCAGGGGAGAGTAATTCAGAGAATTGTTTTCAAAACTTCTTTCTTGTTATGGGTCACCTGGCAGATCAGTGATCTTCCTGTACAAATAATTATCTTGTTCTAGTTAAGCAATTTTGATCTCTGACAAAACCTGTCTTTAGAGTTAGGGAGCTACTTAGTGCTCCTGGACACACTCATTGAGAAAGTGCAAAGCTTTCCCACACTAGGGCCAATGCAAGTCTGTGTGCCTGTCATTCTGTATTTATTCTCAGCAAATGGTTTGCCTGCAATTAAACATGGATATTATTTTGCACCTTACATGCTTCTCAGTAAGCCCAAAAAACTTGGACAGCAGCATACCTGACATGTCTGTGACAATTTGTATGGCTCATGCTATATCACAGCTTGTGGTGGAAAAAAAAGGTGAATGCTATGCTCAAGTCTGATACATTCTGCTATTTTCAGAGGGTACATTTTTGATACTTTTATGCATGTTAGAGCAAAAAGGATGTCTGTTGCTTGATATTACTTAGACTGTCACAGCATTTATATTTTATAATCTACTCACCTGCATAAAACCAACCATACAAATTTATATGATGTAATTTGCATCAGACCCCAAATTGCATAACGTTACTTGCTTCAGACTTAACAATGATGACTGAACTGGACGTTAGATGGGAGAAAGGTATGCGATCCCACCACCTTCCTAAGCCCTCTTTGTAAGTGACTACAGGTGTGTTAGAAAACTCTGTTCATGGGGAGGAAGCAGCCATAGGCAAAAGTAGTCATATTTTGGCTTCTAGGTTGTTTTTGATTATATTAAAATGCATCATATTACTTGGTTGCTCTAAATTAACATAGTTATCCAGTTAAAACTGAGTCATTTACCCTGATTTACCAAACCACAAATCTCAGTATCATCTGCAGATTTTATATATACATCTTACATCTTTTTCTTGATGTATTTACTTCCAAAAAACTGATCTAATTGCATGGGCCACACAGTGATGCAGAATCAATGTGCATATCAATGATAGTCCTTCATACTTCCATACATATACAACAACAATCAACCCTTTAATCTGTGGAAGAATACACAATCTCACATTTTGACTGCACATAGTAATAGGTTCTTACTGAAAACATTGTGCAACGATTAAGTCTGAAGTCCCCTTGCTGATGGCCAGCTACACTACTACAACTACATGCAGTTGCTTTTATCCATTGGATTTGATATCTCTTAAAAGAAACAGAATTCAAATATTTTCAGGCAAATCTACTTCCACCAAGCCAGGGTGATTGCTAGCAACTCCTCTTCAGTCCCTGCACAAGGTTTGGCATAGCACCACCAGCATAATCCATCCGATCCCTGACCTCAGTGACTCTTTCTTAGGGCAATGTAGGACTAGGTGCATTGCCCTCCATATGGCCACCATAGCTTCAGAAATCTTTCAGATGTCTCCTCATCATACCACTGTGCACCTGGAGAGCACTCTGCCTTATTTATATGTTAGACAACCATCATGTAGGGCCTATGGTAGGTTTTAGTGCACGCTGTAGTACATTCACAGCTTTCATTCTGCATCTTCTCAGTGAATTCACTGTAACACCTTCAAGATAAGAAAGGCTGTGAAGGGGGAGGTGGTGGGCAGTGAGTTAGTACTGAAACAGCTCTTTGGGGGCTTTGAAAATTTGGGTGTCACTGCTTCATGTTCCCATTTTGTTGAGCACCATTTTAGCCATTGTCATATTTTGTCCAGGATGAGCATCGAACTGATCAGCTCTTATTAGCTGGTTTTATATTTTTAAGCTGCCATTACTCTTTGTCAGACCCTCCTATAACCTTTGCAATATTCTCTGTTTTCCTTAAAGCAATTGTCAATAGATATTGCAATGATACCAAGAGTCTGTAGTTTTTTTATGTTCATATTTCTATTTGCTGTTATTCAGATCCATGCCGATTGCTTATTTTACTTTTTTAATTCTCTCTTTCCTTGTATATTGTACTCTGGTTTATAACCTGCAGAGTTCTTTTATTGGTCATGAACCTGAGTGTTCTTAAACAAATTTAATTTTCTGTTTAACAGTTTGTAAACACCTCTTTTGTTTAAATGTCTTGATATTATGTACTGATACTAATACTGGTTAATTTTATTTTGGGGTAGAACTAACAGAACTGTATCCAAGTTACTTTTAACACAAGAGATACCATATTAATGGTTACTTTAGTCTTATTTGTTGCCCTTCTGCACAAAGTAATTGCAGAAAACTTTTCTGAAGTCTATCAAGAAAGAAATAACATGATAATATTTGCTAGTACTTGTTTCTGATATAGGCTGTTCAGCAAAGATAGCGTATGTAATGGGTGGTGGAATGCCATTTCATTCTGCATTTCTGAAGTTTTTCAAGCTGCAAGTTGAGTCTTTTGTCGTTTCCGACTGCTGGCATGAAGAAGATACATACATACAATTCCCATGGTTTTTTCATAAAACATGTCAGAACAGGAGATGATCAGTATAAAGTTGCCTGGCCAATTTCAGCACATCTTGGACAAAGTATTTTCCAGGCAGTGCCCTGAAGTAATATTTAGGGCTACTATTGTTTGTTACTCTACATATGTGGATATACACAAGTTTGTATTTGTGCACATTTGTGGTTACCAGTAGATATCTGTTCCTCTGCTGCTACAGGATGCCTTGATACATTATTTTTCATAACCTGGATGAGTCAGTGCTGTATTAATCAGAGCCAAAAAGCATATCCTTTTTTTGAAAGGTACTTTTATCTGTATTTTTTTGCTGTGGTTTTCATTTTATTTCATGGTTTTTCCTCATATCTTTTGCTAATCTTGAGAAGCATCTTTCTACAAAAGTTATATTTTTGTGCCTTGAACTTATGATGCATTCAAAATAGTAGCTAAATTAAAATATGTTCTTACCATTTCAGTTGATTGATTTGTTCAAAAACCACCAATTTAACTACTATCAGTATATTTCTAGAAAATATGTTTATAGTAGTCAGACATAATTGTTTCTAAATAACCCAACATTTTACAAACATGCATGCTTCTGCATGTTTACATGTTTACAAAGAAATTACAAAAACATCACAAATACTACTAGAAAATACTTTTCTATGGATTTGTACTACTTTTCTCACTCCTAAACATTCTGTGGACTGTTTTCAGCAATATTTACTGGGACTATCTGTTCTTTTTTCACTGCAGAGCTCTAATTGTAGGAACTGCATTTAAGTGTGTTAGATTTGTGTTAAGACAAAGCAGCGCATGTCTAGCATTCTGAAAGACACTGATAATAGTGTCTCTAGTATAATACACACATCAAGTGATGTGTGATTCAGCCTGGAGAAGAGAAGGCTCCAGAAAGACCTTATATCAGCCTTCCAGTAGCTGAAGGGGGACCTACAAGAAAGCTGGGGAGGGACTTTTTACAAAGGCTTGTAGTAATAGGACAAGAGCTAATGGCTTCAAAGTGGAAGAGGGTAGATTTAGATTAGAAATTAGAAAGAAGTTCTTCACTCTGAAGGTGGTGAACAGATTGCCCAGGGAAGTGATGCTCCATCACTGGAAGTGTTCAAGACCAGGTTGGAGAAGGCTTTGAGTAACCTGGTCTAGTGAGAGGTGTCCCTGCCCATGGCAGGGAAGGTTGGAACTAGATGATCTTTAGGGTCCCTTCCAACCCAAACTATTCTATGATTCTATGTCTAAGCATACTCACAAACTATATTTCTGATTTTGCTGTTGTGTTCAGACTGTAGCTGTGAGTCCTATCAGAACAAGGTAACATTTGTAGAGAGAGATAGAGAGTGATAGATCTCCTCTTTCATTCAGCCAAGTTATCAACCAGAGGATATTTTCTACAACTCACTTACTGCATTTACAAGTACTGCTGAACTCAGTGACAATTATACCTGCAAGTCAGGGGATGGATTTATGAATCACAATGGAAAGAAATGAACAGTGTTCACTAAAATTATCAGCTCTTATACCTAGACCAGAGATAAAGCCTTGTCACCAAGAAATGCAGCTGCTGAGGCAATAAAAAGGATGATGCATGAGACTGCAGGGCATTACAGTACTTTGCAGTCTGTAAGTAATTAAGAAGGATGTTGAACAACATCCACAAGAGATAAATATCTTAAAAACAGAAGATTCAGAAAATTTTCAGCCAAAAATTCCACAAGAATTAGCTGAAATGCCCTTCTGACTGATACTCATCTCCAGTACAGCTTGCAATAGCAGAAAGATTTCAGATCCCTAGAGAGCATTAATTTTGTGAAAGCTCTCAATAGAAGGGCAGGCAGACGACCCGCATAACTAAAGACCAGTGATACTGGCATTAATCCAGGATAGATTAATGAAAAAGTCATGTAGGATTTACATCACAAAGAATTAAAGGGTAGGAATATTAATATGACCACCAGTCATCAGAGTGTATTGTAATGTACATCTTGTCAAAAAAATGATTTGATTATTTGAGGATAACAGCTCACAGACAGGAGACAGGTTTCTAACAGTTGTGAATCACCCACAGAGAAGATATTTCTAGTGGGGTCCATATTTAGCATGATTCTAGTCAACATTTTAATAAAATCTGTAGCAGTCACTGATCCTAACTGAATGGCAAATGAAATTCAGAAGAAGGCAGCCCAGATACCTTGCCAAACTCTAAGCAGTTATGCAGCCATCCCCTATCAATACAGGCTGGGGGAGGAAGGGATTGAGAGCAGCCCTGCAGAGGACTTGGGGATACTGTTGGGTGAAAAGCTGGACATGAGCTGGGAATATGCACTTCTCATCCAAGAAAGCCAATTGCATCCTGGGCTGCATCAAAAGAAGCATGGCCAGCAGGTCAAGGGAGGTGATTCTGCCACTCCACTCTGGTGAAATCCCATCAGAGTGGTCCCTGGTGTAAGAAAGACATGAACCTGCTCAAGTAGGTCCAGAGGAGAGTCACAAAAATAAGAAGGATGGATCATCTCTCCTCTGAGGAAAGGCTGAGAAAGCTGGGGTTGTTCTTAAGTTATTCTACAGTTGGACTTTATGATCTTAAAGGTTTCTTCCAACTAAAACAATGCCACAATTCTATGTTCAGCCTGCTGAAGAGAAAGCTCCAGGGAGACCTCATTGTGGCCCTTCAGTACTTCAAGGGGGCCTATAAGAAAGATGAAGACAAACTTTTTATCAAGTCCTGTTGTGACAGGACATTGGATTATGGTTTTAAACTAAAAGAGGGTAGATTTAGACTAGATATAAGGAAGATATATAAGGCTTTTATAATGAGGGTGGTGAAACACTGGCACAGGTTGCCCAGAGTGGTGGTAGAAGCCCCATCTCTGGAAACATTCAAGGTCAGGTTGCACGGGGCTCTGAGCAACCTGATCTAGTTGAAGACGTTCCCTTCTCACTGCAGGGGGTGTTGGACTAGATGACCTTTAAATGTCTGTTTCAACCAAAACTATTCCCTTATTCTATAATTCTATGAGAACCACCCAGCAGATGAAAGCTAAGCACAAGAACATTTAGATGGGGAAATGCTCTAGTTCTTAACTTCAAGAATGATTAATCCCTGGAGCAATGACCAATGGACGTGTGGTTTCCCCACATCTTAATGCCTTCACATAAAGATTGAAAGCATTTCTGTAAGAGCTCCATAAGCCAGATGAAACATATGCACCAATTAATAGCAAATTATTGACCTCATTAGAGAGGTAGATGCTCATATTATATAAGAAATCAAACCAGATGACCTACTGATTCCTTCTGTCCTTCAACCCTAGAATTTTTTGTAAAGAGCTGAACTCCCCTGTTCCAACCCAACTTTCATGTTACTGACACACAGGCATTTATGACTCCTTGCTTCTCACAGAAAGCCCACTGCTAGAGTGACCATTTATGGGTTACGTGCAAATGCTATCCCATTGTCTCTCTCTGAGGTGCAAACCATAATGGTTCTGATTTAAAGTAAGATCAAAATATGGTCATTAGGAACTTAATTAAAAATATTTGAATTGCAAATTACCTTCTGCAGTGTGTTTGCTCAAATAGTCTGTTCTGCAGCTGTCCCTTAAGTAGTTCAGAAGATCCAGCACAGCAATATTTTTCTTTTGTATGCAAAAGGGTTGTAATGAACTCCATTATGTAACCTGATGGTGAAATAAATATGATTTTGCAGAAGATAATGTAGATTTTGGTACAGGGGAAAAGGGTAGGCATGAAGAATCTCCCTTTAACTCACAGTTAGAACTAATGATGACAGACTGTCAGGAAAGAAATATGAAGGTATATAATTATTGGCAGGCATGCCTCAGGCATCACCCAGGTGTTAACAATGCATAAAGACTGGGCATGCAAGGACTAACCTCCTCCAAAGGTCCTTAGCTATCCCCCAAACATTTTAATAGTGCCATTTGTTTTACAGCATTGTTAGACTAGCAACATACATTCTCATTATAACAGCATAGTAACAAGAAGCACACATGCCTACAGTCCTATTTTAACCCAAATACTCTGAATGCACACCCAAGGTAACTCAAATTATTAACTAAGTAGTACAAAACCATAACTTCTTAACACTGTGTGCTAAACTGACAAGTGTCCCTGTTGAACTGATGGTGAGTAGTTCCTAGAAGTTATTATTTTTATTCAGTAGCCCAATTCAAATGAGCAAAAGTTTACTAACATTTCAGAAGGTATGCAACAATTGCTTCCTATTAGATGAAGATTACGACAGGATTAAAGGAAAATCAGATCCTTTAACTGTTGTTAAATTCTGATTTAATTTGATATTCATTGTTCACACTTCTTAAAAGTTTTAGCTCTCTGATAGGGAAGGTGAAAGCTTATGCTGTAAAACGTAAATCAGATCACCTTATGTGAACAGGCAGTGGTGACACACTGCAGCAATCAGTTTATGGATATTTTGTAGTCTGAAAGTTAATCACCCAGATTATCCAATTTATCCCTACAAATAACAAAGCAACAGCACAAATCTGGATCCGTTTCCGAGTGATTCATAAGTATGGATGGAAAATATAATCCTGATAACTACGTGACAAGCTCTGACGCACACATACACCCACGGACTGGCATACAGTGCAAAACAGTTCTTGTGGTTGCAAAAGAGTTTCCATTTATTCCCTACTTTCCAAACTTAAAACCTTCAAAAACATTTCAGGCCAATAATTTCTGATGCTTTCTCTCCCATGAATGGATTTGGGTTGGTTTTTTTTTTTTTTTGTTCTTGGGGTGAATTCTTTAGAAAAGTCTGAAAAAAAGAATATGCAGTCTCTTTAAAATAAAAAAGAAGCTTAAACATATTTTTTGCATCATTAAAAAATAATATGTGAAAAGAAAGTTGTCCCATTTCCTTTAAGGCCTGGAGCCAAAAAAAATACTTAATTTTAAAATGTCATCTTAGCAAGAAAATATTTCTCCATATGCGCAGTGGGCTTTCCAGAAATATTTGTTTAAGGGCATGATCCACCTCTCATTCACTTCAGACTGATACTGACTTCAAAGGCTTTAGCTGGGGCCCTACAGGTACATTTGGACAGTGGTGAGCTTTACCATGCATAAATCTGTAGTTAAGTACACACAGAAAAGCCAAGTCCCATTAATTACTCCAGTATGGTCAAGGCAACTGTTCAAATGCTTCAGGAAACTCAGGAGATATCCTAAAGCCCCTCCGTTCTTAAGTCCATCATCTGCAAACTGGACTGTCCTGTGAGCTAAGGGCTAAGCTCTTGAAGATCTCACAGCCTTTATTTCTTTTTTTACACTTCTCACTTAATATAATGGGGTTTTTTTTTGCTTTCTCCACATATGCTTAATTGAGTTAATTAGCTGAAGTACTTGTGTTAAACCCAAAGGGTCACTGGGGATGTACCTAAACTCTATAGGCACTAGTCATGAGGAGGTCTTGCTCAGGCATTGACAGCAACCTAGCCTTAGTGTAGCTCTGCACTAAGACTAAATAATGTCAGCTCTTAGCTGACATACACATACTACTCACAGATATGACCAGATCCCTGGCCAGTGTTTTCTGAGGAAGATCAGAACTCCACATGCAAAAGGTCAGCATTTCAACACAGGATATATGGATCATCTCAACAGGTATACAGAACTATGTGTTGCATAGGGAGCATTAGCCATGCCAGCCTACAACTCATCAAAAGGGTGGAGATAGGACTAGTTACTCACTTTCCACATCCCTGTATGTGCCAGCTAGAGCTCTACCTCAAGTACTCTTTCTTCCTCCACATACCATGTTTAACTCCTGCAATATATATAGCTTGCTAGATGAAATGTGACATACAGAAAACAACTTTGAAAGAAACAATGTCCTAAATGTTCTGCTGATAGAGAGGGGTAACATTCTTCTGAATGGTACTTAACTCTTCAGATCGGATGTTTTATTAAGTTTCACCTTTCAAAAATGAAATTAATTGTGTAAATTGATTTGCCACTTCCATTTCCAAATAATGCTCTGCTTGAAAATGTAATTCCTCTGCATGTCACCATAAACCAGAGTTTTAGGAAGAACACATTAATTTATACAACTTACATAGATCATACATCAGTTAGTTTAGAAGTACTCTTACTTTATTTTATGCTACTATTCTCATTTTAACCAAATTTTCTTAAATTCCTTCTGTAGTTGACTCTATTTGTCAATCTCTATTTTGTATTTTCTATTAAATGTTTTCTTGAAACGCAAAAAGATCACATTGATTTACTTTTCTATTTTCTACTTTGTGACTACCAGAGCTTGCTTTCAGGCATGTATTTCACGTGTAATGTTTAAGAAGCACCACACTCTTACTGTTAGTATTATTTTATCACCCTTTTTACTCTGTGTTTCTTTTTCTTGTTGAATTTTAATGCATTCAACTGCCTTAGAGTAGACTGGTTGTTGAGTTTCATTCAACTTAATAAATTTTTAGCTGCTGGTTTAAGCTAAGAATCACAGTTCTTACATATAGCTTTATCCATGTCCTTTAACTCTCCTTCCTTCCCTTCCTCAGATCTGTTCATGCCACCCATGCCCCCTAAGGCACACGTGTCTGTTGCAACTCTTTAATAGCTGTCACTCCCTTGTCTGTTACTTCATTCTCTCTTTTCCCCCTTTGCAACCCAGACGGGGTGTGGTGCATTTCTGTAGCAAAACGTCTTCTGAAACTGCTTCACAGCATTCCTAGAATGGGTTGCAAATCTGTAGTGCCAGGCTTCATTTCCCTATAACTCACACCCCAGCCGCTGGCTCTCTATCCAAACACCTCAGTAGCCACAAATGTGCAACATGTCCACCACTGAAAATAAGCCCTCCAGCAGTCTTCCAGGCAAGGGGCGGCAATGATGTTTTCCCAGAGTGCCGGCAGTATTAGAAGGAGCTCATCCTGCAGATGTTCAGTGCTTTAAATGTGAGGAGAGCTTCTGGCCTTTAGTATGTTCCCCACAATATATATGTTGTAACCCAAGGCAGCACAAGTATGCAGTAAACTGTGGTGGCCAAACTGAGAAACTCACAGCTTTGCATGTCTGTTAGGGGAAAGACAGCCTGTGGTACACCAAATCTCTGCAGGTGCTTTCTCTAAGGGCAACCTAAATTGAACCATTATATAGCTGCCACAGGCAAAGAACACAAAATTGAGCAGTTAGCACAGCTCAGCTGACACGTGTTAACTTGCTAGGCTGAATGTGTTAGACCAAACATGTATCTTACAGTACACATCAAAAATTACCATGCATGATCTAAATATTCAAGCTTAAAATAAATTAAAAAAAAAAAAAAAAAAAAAAAAAAAAAAAAACAAAAACACTTTTGGAAAAAATTATCTTATTATCTACATGTTTACTTTCCCAAAAAAGGAAAAAGGTAAGTATC
>JAAGNO010012970.1:15591-29089 GCA_033439905.1 Ceryle rudis | reverse complement strand
TAGCCCGCCGTTTAGTGAAAGTAAAAAAAAAAAAAAAAAATAAAAAAAAAGAACCGCTAGAGACCATATTTGGCAATAGACGGTACGACAAATCCCTGCCTGATTCATTAAGGTTTCAAAAGAAACCTTTTCAAGAGGAAGTGTGGCTTTTGGCTTTCAACCATGTCTGTGTTTCAGTAGCTGTAATTTTGAATATTAAGAGAGCTTCAGAATATGAAGGCTCAATGTGTAAAATGAACCCCCAATTATTTTCAATGTTTCATCAATTCTAGAGAAAGGATATTATTAATATCAAAAACATTAATACCAATGCACATTTTCAAAAACTAGCAATTACCAGATTTTGTGATGCTTTTTCCAATAAAGCATATAATTCAAAAGTACATTTAAAAAGAAACAATAGTCAATTCAAAACCTCCTTTTCTCCCTATGAGCAACAAAATTCAAAACAAATAGCATGCAAAGTCCATCTAGATACACTTAGAGCCATAAGAGTGTCTTCATTATTATTAAGCAGGCAGAGCTGCCATGTATGAAATGCTGAGAGTCCAAAATCAGAGTTGCATACCTTCTGACAAAAAACTACTCTACTGGTTTTGCTATTGTCTTTGAGGTTGAAAAATCACTCCGTATCAAGAATTTCCTATGAATATAAGTGCTGTTATTATCAGGAAAATTACTTATGTTCTGATATTATTTTAAATTGTGAATGTCTTAAAAGCAAATAAAGCTCTTTTCTCTTTGTCCTAGGGGAAAAAAAAAAAAAAAGCTTGGGGGAAAAAAAAAATGTAAAACTTATTTAAGTTCCCTGGATTTAATTTTTTCTGATTTCATGGGGGGAGGGAGGGGAGAATCCCACTAGCGCTGGTAATTGCATAAATGCTATAGGAAGAAAAATGGAATGGATGAATAAAATAATTCAAGCAGTGACGTTTACTACCTGGACCAGATTAGTTTGCTGCAAATCTAATTTGCATGAGATAACATTAAATATAGGGGAAAATGTAACAAATTCCCAGAACAGCTTATAGGTATATATCTACCAGTAAAAGAGATTGTGAATAAGTGAAAATAAGGAAATTATTATTTACAGGCTTCATATTTTAAAAAGAAGTAATTCTGAAGATGTTACTTTTCATGTTCATCTAATTTCCTTTCCTCCTGTCTTGGATTACTTTTACAGTGTGGAAGTTTACCTCTTCCAGGAGATGATCTAAGCAGCTTTTGGGCACATATTTTGATTCATTATAAAGTCCTATGTGCTTTGTTAGAAATTACAGTGATTTTATGAATAATCTCAATAGCAGTGAAACCTCAACACCTCTAAGAGATCAGCCAAGGTGTACTTCTGATGCACTTATAAGATTACTTATTCATCATGCCTCTATTGAATACAATAAAAAATAAGGTGCATTATGTTAGAAAGCATTTTATTGTCTTCTTCTGTATCTCATTTTATGCCTAAACTAGTAAATGGACTTCTTTCTAATGACATAGCCATGTTATTATCAAAATGCATATTGTACTGCCCAAGATGAAAGCAGCATGTTTGGAAATCCAATTACAAATTCTTTCAATCAAAAATACTGTGAATGCATTTGAATATTTTTTGACCTAAAAGAATTAAAACTACAGGCATACTATGTATTTAACATCTAGCTGCTTTTTTCAACTTTTCATTTATTTCTAGGTTCACCTGAAAACACAGCTAAGTCAAATTCAAGTAACTTTGGCAGTTCTGAACACAGCATTACTTTTCCAGAATAGGAAAAACTACTCACTTTTTGCATATGGTGCCTATGAATAAAACACTTGAGATGCTAACTGTTCAACCCAGAATTTGAAATTTATCTGTCATTGTCAAGGATGGTGATTCTGTATGGCACAAACTGAAGAAGAAAATGAATAAAAGAAGGCAGGCGTGAAGGAAACTTGCTTTTCTTTTCTTCTAATGCCAACAAACAATTAAAGCTGAAGTGAACACCTATTTGAAAAAGTAAAGGTGTAAAAATAAGTTTGACCACCTAAAGTTTCAGCTTCAAGTGGTAGCCATATCAGTGTGTTCAGTCTTAGAGGAAAACTGTAACATTCCACCTGCCAGCCCTGTCGTATTCAAACAGGATGGATGGACAGGCCACACTCTTCTCCTTACCATTAATCATGCTCTTGCAAGACAGACTGATCTCTCAGTTATATTTCTTCATCTCCCCATAATGCTTTCTATTAGATTGCTGGTAATACCTTTGAGTCAACTGCTTCTTGAAGGAGCTTGTCCTATCATACAAAAAAGGAAAAGAAACTTTTGCCTTGGATCTCAAGATAATATCAGACTGTCCATTTGCTTTTCTTTTCGTATTCAAACTTCATACTCAATATAGGCATTTTAAGTCATGATTCACATGACCTGCTTTAGATGTCATTTTGAAAAGGAAATGATGTAAGCCCTTAGAGGTGCACATTTCTCTCCTTTAAGAGACGCCAGATATGAGAAGTGCAGATGCTTGCATGAATACCATCCCATTTGCCACTGATGACATTCAAGAAGGATGAATCACACAAACACAAGCGCTGAATGAGTTTAAAAGAAGCAGATTGATCATAAAAAAACCAAACACCCAAAGTAATAAAGATCATTAGCTACAACATAGAACAGGCAGGCAGAAGCAGGAAGCAAATAAATGCTGGTTTGCAAGTATTGATACTTTAAAAGACTCCCCAGCAATGCTTCCTTTCAGAGTCTTTTCAGTGGTGCCCCATGACAAGGGGCAATGGGCACAAACTAGGACACAGGAAGTTCCATCTGAACAGGAGGAAAATCTTATTTCCTTTGCAGGTGATGGAGCACTGGAACAGGCTGCCCAGAGAGGTTGTGGAGTCCCCTTCTCTGGACACTTTCAAAACCCACCTGGATGTGATCCTCTGCAACCTGCCCTAGGTGAACCTGCTTTAGCAGGGGGTGTTGGACTAGATGATCTCCAGTCATCCCTTCCAACCCAAATCATTCTGTGATTCCTCAAACAGGCTCCTCAGAAAAATTACTTGCTGTTATTAGATGGTTGCTTCAGCACAGTCACATCATGGGACAGGCACATGAGGATGTGGGAGAAGCCATGAGAGAAGGAAATACATGCTACTCTTTCAAAATATTTGGCTTCTGGAAAAAAAGAAGGGAACTGGACCACAGCCTCTCTCCTCAATTCTCTGAAAATACCTGGTGTTCAACCAGTCTCCTGCGTAGAAAGATGGATCCTCTTTTTGCTACCTAAAATTAAAACACACACACACACACAAAAAAAAAAAAAAAAAAAAGCCACACCAAAAAGTAGCAAACATTGATTACTTTTAGGAATAGGTCATAATTATTTACATTCAGGATAGGTTTCCAGGCTCAAAATCTCCTTTGTGAAATATCTGCCAGTTCCTCTGGTGACACTATGTCAACTACAAAGCCAATGGAATGCCCTCAGTGTTCTGCATTTTGTGCCCTTGGCATTTGCTTCCTTAGACATTTCCTTTTCAGTTCAGTAGATCTGGTTTCAACTACTCCCACTTAAATTTGTTTCTCTTTTAGGGTGCAGGTCTACATTTCTTTGCCTGATCTGGAAGAAAGATAATGGAGTACCCAGGGTATGAGGGCTCTGATTCCTCCCAGTGTGGTTTACTTCAACTTCTTCAACTACTCCACACCATAAGGCTTACCTAGTTTTTCATAATCTTTCCTAATGGTAACTAATGTAAATAACTGTCTGCTACAGATTTTGTCATCCCACTACTCGCCAGCATAAAACGGCTTTGTTAAAACAACACTGACCATTGCATTAAAACCTGGAGCACCTCCCTGTTAACCATGCACCATCACAGAAACATGATATTTTTCACTACTCAATTTAACTGATTTCCAAACCAAGCAATATAGTTTCCATAGCAGAACTAGGTTGTTTCTTTAGAAGCTTGTAAGGGACTTCTGAAAATCTAAGGGAAAAATAGCTGTAGTGATGAAAGTCAACCACATCAGAATCTGCAAAATCATCTAAAATAAAAAGGAAAAAGATCATGCCATGAAAATTAATTCTTTCTCTCTCAAGAAGCACTCTATTAAATCTTTCATTCTCCTTGCCCACTGCCAGTAGGTGCTAAATAATCAGAAAGTCAACAGAACCATTTTTTAATTAATGTGAAATGCACTATTACGTTGCATGCATCTAAGATTTTTCTCTCAAGGTCTTCTTTCTTTTGGATATAAAAGCCAGCCACATGTCTAAGGGAAAAGGTCGTTTGGATGGACCATTCATCTCCTGAACTTCTCTACCTACTACTATGTTTTCTTGAAAGCTGCTTCACCTGGCATAACAGTGGGACCTGGGCTGTTCTTTAAGGAGCAGGATGAGAGACATAAATGTAACACGATGTCATGGTCCTCTGATGGACCAGACACAGCATCAATACATTCTGCATTTTGTCCAGTTCTAGTCAGCATATCTCAGAAAGAGTTGTGGAAAAAAAGACTTGACAAATAAAATTGGATGTTCAGAAATAATCTCATGTTCTTCTTGAACAGCCCATGAAGACCTTCAAAAAAATCCAAGCTTTGTTGAGGGCAATGGTGTTAGTGAATGGCAAAGATTTCATTCCAGCACCTTTTGTAAATTACATTTTTAAGTATTTCACAGACACAGCATTCTTTATATGCTGTGTGACCGTAATGCCATTTTAACCTAAGCTGCATTTAGGAGAGAGCAAGATTAAGTATTTCTACTATTTTTCAGTATCTGAGCAACACAACCAGTAAAGCATCATTGGCTCCACTAGAGAGAGCTCTTGTGCTAACATAATTATATTAATAAACATAATTACTTATTTGAAATCAGTGAAATTATCTATGGAGGAAGATATTTTACACACACAAGAGTTAGCAGAATCTGATACTGGACGACTAGTGATTCTATGATTTACCAAATACGTGCTGCAAGATGTTCCCTTTATGCTCACCTTTGGAAAGTGTTTAGATAGAATATTTTCTATTTGCATTAAGATCTTTTCAAATTACCCTGTCTGTGGAAAAAAAAATAATAAATCCCAAAACACAAACTCTGGCCTGAAACCAAATGATGTCCTCCTAACAGGCCTTTGCAGCTTTCTTGAGTAGCAATTAGCATAAATTCAAATGTGTCCAAGTTGTTAGAGTGACTGTAATCCTATTGAAATTCCACTGAGAATAAGCAATCAAGTGGGGGCACAATTGAGTTCAATATGCTGAGGTGGGTCCTACAAAGCCCTAGTTACACATAGAGCTATGGCAGATAGGATCGGGATCCCCACTCTGGGCTATTTCAAGGAAAATCACACAAAATATTGTCACTGAAGGAGTAGGAAGAGATTAGAAAAGTTTTGACCTAATCCCAGCAGGGTTTCAATTTTAGCTATAATCAGTCATCTGTCCTAATCCTACAAAGTGGCTTAATACAGAAGAATTGAAGAGCTACTGAAGCATGCACAAAAGGTACAGAGAGGACTATTGATTGAAGAAACTAAGCTTCCCTTTCTACTCTGTTTCCCACCACAATTTTTGTGTCTAGTTTTATGCTTTCAAATCTTAATTTCTTTGTTGAAAAAGCACAGCTCACTTTTGCTGGTTTTAAGGATGTTTTGGGAAGAAGAACTGAATCATAGCCTTACCTGAAATATCCTGGCTTCAGTAATATTTTGACAAGAGTACCAGATCTAAGATCTAAGGCTGAACATACACGGTCTAAAAAGCAAAAATTTTGCATGCCTTCTTACCATATAATACACCAAAAGTCCATCTGAGTCTCTCCAATAAATCTGTAACTTTTTGATCAATAAGAGAGTACTGTTCTGTCAAGGGAAGCGTTAAATTTCCAGTGCACTTTATTCCCCATCCCCCCCGCCCTCCCACCCTCTTAATCACCCCCACACACACCCCGCCTTCATCACTGCTTCCCCAGTTCTCACTTGCCGCGTATCTTGTGAGTTGAAAGGCTGCTTAACCCATGGCATCCCACTCACTCTGTTATTTGTTCAACTCCTGCTCACCACGCAGAAGACTTTGGGGAGTCATTGTATTACAAGCTTATCTTCAAACTTAAATACACAAGTGCTTTGGGTATCTTATTTCCAGTCAAATCTACTATGTTTCCCTAATAGGTGCAATCACTGTAAAACAAGCTGTCTTACTTTTTTTTTTTTTAACCAAGTCATTAGAGATTTCTTTAGTGCATTGGCACAAAATACAAATTTATTTGACTGATTGCTTCTGCTCATGTTTTCTCTTTTAAGAAGCATTAGCATCACATATATCAGTCCACTACCTTTAAATTTATTTTTTACAATCTAGTATGCAATAACATAGCATTTTCCCTGAAT
Source organism: Ceryle rudis (assembly GCA_033439905.1). NCBI lineage: Eukaryota > Metazoa > Chordata > Aves > Coraciiformes > Cerylidae > Ceryle > Ceryle rudis. The sequence continues at coordinate 22,705 of JAAGNO010012970.1, read as the reverse complement.
CTGTATATGAACATAAAAGAATGTGACAGTAAATTACATACACCGAATTATTAAATAATTTAAGAATTATTATCATTTTTAATTTGCTTTGTAAGGAATTTTCCACAAGTATCCACTGAGATTCAATATTTATTTATATTCCTGAAATATACATCACAGGGTCTTATATTAAGATACCTGTTAATCTGAATTTACAGATCAAAAAAGAAAACCGGAGTCCTTTTTTCGTACATTTCTGCTATGGACTACGGTGAATAATCTTGTTGCTGTGTGAAATAAGCAGCAAAGATCCCTGTGCAAAACAAACCCTGATATGAACAGTACATGAGTTACAGTAAGACATTTACCTAATCGCAGAAAACCAGGTCATATATCCCCAGCTACTGTACATAGCTAAATTGTATGGATAATTCCTCCTTCACAGTGTTGCTTTATTGACAGCTGTTACAGAGACAAAATTTGCAACTTCCTTATTTAATATAAGAGTTTTTCACCTTAACAACTTTAAGTGCTAAGCAAGTTACATTAAATAGTAACATTAAATACAACTTAAAGGAGAGCTTCAGATAAAGGGTTATCCACTGGAGAGTCAAATGTGAGGAGTACTGGCTTATTAGTCATACACTAGGTTAGTCCTTCATTTTCCAGTCTTAATAAATTTTTCCAGGAAAGTGCAGAGTTAAAGGATTTCAACCTACACAGTGATTCAGTACTTGGAAATGGGATATACTGACAAAGAAGGCAAACCAATAACAAAATACATTCAAGAGGCAACTACCCTTTTCTTTGTGTATCCCAAATAGGGATTTCCCTGTCTTCTGAGTGTTTAATTAGGTTTGTCAGTGCTCCCTCAAATTTTACTGCAAGAATCAAAATGCTGGTGCAAAGAAAGCAGTCCTAAACCAAGGTAGAGCAGTTAACATTGTTCCAAAACCACTAAAGAAAAATGCTGATACCACACTTGATAAAAGTGACAGTACTTGACCTCTTCCAGAAGTTTGTAACGCTGTCATCCTTTATTGAAGATAAGAGCAAGAGCAAAGCACAATACAGAATATTAAGAACATGTCAATCCTTTCAGCTTCAGACACTAAAACATTTTGGTTTAAGGCTTGAGATTTTTCTTTTGTTTTTTTTACATTGTGGATTATAGTTTATCTTGGCTTTGTCATGTTTTTGAAGTGTGTAGTTTTATGAGCAGTTGCTAAGGCTGAGCTGTTAAGCCTGGCTTTTTTTCTGATAATGTGTTGTTATAGAGCTGCTGTTCATGAGTTAGAGAAATAGACTTAGTCCTAATGGAAAATAGTTAATTGATTTCATTGCATGTCGAGTAGATTGCAAAATATATCAACACATATATTTAGTGAAAACATATTTCATTAAAATTTATTTGGATGTTTGAAATAGGCAAATCAGGTGTAGTTTTACTGTTGGTTTCTTTCCCAGCAGACCTCAAAATTTTAGTAAAACTTTATTTTCCCATGGAAACTAGTGACAGTGAATGATCATTTGACATAAACACTGCATGTACTGAACTCTGAGACACACACTTATATTTTAGTTCTTAAAATATCAGAATATTTTAAAAGTCAAAGTTGTGCGCTATCTATTTATAATGTGAACTAGATAAAAGAGAAAAAATATTGGAAAGATTTTCTGGACCATTTCTGTATTTAAATGTTCATCAAACTGTTAAAAATAAATCTTCATTTCTTTTGAGTGTGAGTACTCTGAGCATGCCGTGTCATCTCTAATGGAAAAGTCAGGTCCTTTACTCAGGTATGATGCACTTGCTACTGAAAAAAACATGATGATTTGTCTCTTTTTATTACATATTATTCAGATAATGCTAAATAATTAAGTTATTTAGAATCATGGAACTTGTGACATTACCAAAGTAAACAGAGATGGTAATAGGAAAGGATTAGGAATGTTTTTGCTTAGATTTTTCTACTGTGTTGAAAGATTTCACAAAAAGAAGGTGGAAAGACACAAATAATTTTCAAAACTGTTAAAATTTCATTCAAGTAAATGCTGAAATTTTATCACGTTATTCTGAGAAAAGAACCTTATAAGTGAAAAGAACCTTATAAGTGAAAAGATAACATATTATTTAATAGTGCATCATAATTAATTCCCAGTTCCTTTACAGCTGAAGTTACATTATAAACTGTAGATGATTTTATGGTTTAACTACAGAAATTACCTTGTCATAGAAAGATTAAATGAAAAACACAGCTATAACAGGATTCAGCCTTAGTCCCTGAAACACCCCTTTAAGTGTTTATAGTCAGTGTCTGCACGTGAGGCGGGGAGGGGGGGATGAAGTTCAGAGATTTTGCCTACCCAGCTAGCAGCTGCTGCTCCAGGGGAGCATGAGTCTCCTCTACAACTTGTGTTAGATCTGCCGGATCTTTTGGATAAAGGTGATACCCATGGCAACTTAAATGCCTGCGTTTAGGCAAATGAACAATTTCCAGAGCCCCACTGACTCTGACAGGAGCATCTCCACTATCATAGACACTTCTGTTACTTAGTCTGAATCTGGAGCTGAATCACACCCCCAGTCTCACCCAGCACATGTGCCATAGCCTTCCTTAGTAGGAATACTCTTAAACTTGAACTTTTATTTACTAACCTGCTTCACAACCTAAAATCTTGATGATAGAATATTTTGTATACCTGATTTTTTTCTTACTTTCTTTTTATTACTCATAATTACATCTTGTTAAATCATACGAATTTTCTGAAGTTGAAAAACCTACAGTCACTATATACGATTAGTATACTGCTTGCTCTTACCACCTTTCCTCTGCAGTCACCTCTTGACAAAGCTGTGCATGCCTCACTTTTATACTCTGTCCCCATGAACCAATTTTGTCACCCATTGTTTCCATCAGGATTATTTTTGTTGCTCTCTAAATTTCTCTCAGGGTCTTTTTAGTAATGTGAAATTCAGAACTGAAACAGTATCAGCTGCTGCCAACAAAGCTGCATAAAGTGTTGTTTGTACCTGGGAACTCTTCCAGGGCAGAAAACAAAATACAGGAATTAGAAGTGAAGAAAACCTGATAGCAGCTGATGTGCCAAGTGTATTACAACCATCTGTGCTCTGATTCTTTGTCTTTCCAAATTGGTAGGATCTATAAGAAAGAAATTTTCATTCCTAAGAAGAATAAATTGCCTTAAAAGTAACTTGTATCTACTCTCTGCAGGAAATCTATTAATTAATCCTTATTTTGTTCAGAGATAATCTTCCTAGTTTCCCTCAGTTTTGTTCACTCTCATAAACTGAAATTATCTTGCATGGCAAAAAGACCATAGTCAATCATTGCCCCACAATCTACTAAAATGTCCAAGGTAAAATTTTAAGAGTTTGTAGATAATTTAGAAACTGAATCCAGATGTTCAGAAATTAATATGACACTACCAGTATTTCTATACATGAACATGCAAACAGATGCTTAGAGGATTTTTAGAAATTGCCTGATTTCTGCTGCTTTCCATAGGAATTCAGAAGCTTCAAGCTTTTGAAAACCCCAGTGAATATGAATAGTCCCATAAGGGGAGCACCATCTTCTGTGTCAAAAGGCTGCTACTTTAAAAATATAGATTCTCTTCTATTTCACAATGTAAAGGAAGCTACTGTGACCGGACTCCTTTTTCTAGTTGTATTTGGATAAGATGTAAACATCTTACCTCTGAAATGATGATCACAGCAATTTATTGGCATTTCAAGATCAGAATATTGCAGTAAAATCTATCTGACATCACATCTTTAAATTTGTTTTCAGGCATGCATGTATTAGAGATTTATTTTTAAATACTCTCCCTGCTCTTGTCAATGAGTTACAAGATCTACTTCTCAGTGAATTTTAAGACACTGCTTTTCACCTGTGCACCGATTAGTCGTTTCTACCTGAGACACTGTATGTTTTCCCCAGACGTATTCCTGCATTTAAGACCTGTGGATTCCTTTCATTTCAAACAGAAGTACAATCAGCATTTTCCCTTCAAAGACAACTTCACTTTGGAGTTAATATCCTCCATTGGCCCAGAATAACCAGATACTCTGACTTCCTTCTGTTTAAGGCAGGCCTAGAGTAAGTGATTACCTTTCGACTTTGTTTAGCAATAATTTCTAATTCCAAAAGTACCAGCTGATGGTCATTTTATAGGCAATGACCCAGGAAATGGGCTACCACTTTGGCTTGTGATTATTCCTGTGCTGTGTTCCTCACATAAGTGATAGAGCTAATACTGGAACTCTTTTTAAAATGCATGGAAATTATTAATTAATGTGTCTATTAATTATTTGGGAAAAGGTGAAGTCCAAGGTGGCATATTCACAAATGTCAAAATAATTTAGGTTACTGAAAACCACAAAGAACTGTGTGGAATTCCAGAGGCACTTTAAAAGATCGGCAGCTGCACAGTCTGACTGCCGTTGAAACTCCCTGTTAACAAAGGCATGTTAATGTACAGTGGGAGGTAAAACATTCAATATGATCTGAGCTGACGATACACCTTCATGAGCTCTAAGTGAACGGTAATCATTTGGGAGCTGGGCATAGAAGACAATGAGTCATTGTTGGCATCTCCATTAAGATAATTATTAATTATTTGTGGATTTTGGGGACCATGTTTTAAAATCTATTAAAAAATGGATTTAAATAATACCTGAAAATTACATAAGAATATATAATTATATATAATATGTATAATTTATTATAATAACATATAAAAATATATCATAATGTATAATAAATCAATCAAGTTAGTTGGGTTTTTGTTAACTGCTCATAAAAAAATTTATTCCCTTGCACACATTTCCTTTCTCATTTCTATAATTTATTCACCTTTTTAACATCTCTTTTAAAATTTGATTAGAAAATCTTCCAGGCAAGAGCTCTGTGTTTGCACAGCATGCAGCCCAAAGGAAGCTTATCCAGTCTGAATGCTTGTGGTCACCAACATACTACAAACTAAGGCGTACTACCAGAGACCAGTCATATGCTTTCATTTTGAATGTCGTGCTGGAGTATAGTCACCTCATTTAAAATAATGGAAATGCAAATGAAAGGTGTTCACAGAACATAAGTGAGAATATAATAACAGATCTTCATGAAATGAAAGCTTTTAAGGATCACGATTCTTTCTTTTGGAGAGGAAATATGAGAGAGAAATAAAATAATACATGCAAAGGCAAGAGCAAATTGTGAATTCTTGTTTATCTCCTTATTGATAAGAAACCCAAGGAAACAGTCAATAAAATCAAAGGAATACTAACAACCTATAAAAGGAATTTCATCCTTTCCTTGTGTGAAAAGAAGCAGAAGAACTCGCTGTGATATCTTACAGTCGGGCCCAACAGCTCAAAAATGAACGGGGTGGAAGGGGAGCATTCGGTTGCCTGAACATGGCACATGGAGACATTTAACGTGATCTAAAGTATCCTAAGAGGTCTGTGTGGAAAACATGATGGAAAACCTGTTCTAGAAGCAAATGGAGACCAGTGGGGACACTCAGGACATTTCCATAGAATAAACGTTCCTCAATAGATAGAAAACTTCATTATTCTGTGCGTAAACCAACAAGTGTCTGACTAAAATTAGAATAGACAATTAGCTTTAAAGAAAATTATTCTTACAGATCACACTTAATAGATAGGTAATGGCCAGTGCCATGAACAGGTAGCTCTTGCAGTACTTGCACAGTACTCTCATATTACGATTTCTTGGGTTTTCCCCAAGACTCCTATACTGGTTTCTCAAAATTTATATGGCTCTTACTGCTTATCATACCTCATCATATGATTGTGCCCAATTTGTTGACCAAAAAAAATCGGAGATTTATTTTTTCAAAAAGGAATTAACTTAATGTTGCCATTGAGGATCTCGATACAGATGTCTTTTCAAAGCTTACTGGGTAGAGTAAAACTGATTATCCTGTATCACTGACAAGAAATGAGCTTTAGGTTCCTACTACAGCAGAGGCTGAGAAACTTCAGTACCAGGTAACAAAGTGTGTCTCATGGTCTTTTTTGTTATTACCATTTATATATACTGGTTTGGTGTCATTCACTGCACACAGAGACATCTGTTTCTTGGAGACTGGCATCTCAAATTCTTAGTGCACATCCCTCTGGTCAGTTGAATATTGGAAGTAAGGTTTTTTTCCCTACAGACTCTACACAGTCAGAAGCCTGGTCAGAATTTATCATGATTATAAAGTCACTCATAATAGCAGGGAAGAGTGCAGGAATATGCCTATAAATACAGCTTCTTCTCTGGTTGCATAAGCAGCCAGTAAAACAGGAGGCTATTTTATGCCTGCGGATTTTTCCCCTCAATTTGCTATTCACTAATATTGATAATGGGCACAATCTTCTATATTCAATCCAATCTATACTTATGTTCTTAATGCCTTTTTTATTTTTTACACCTCAGGTCTCTCTTTAATCCAATTTCACCAGCAGCTTCAAAGAAGCTGGAAAATCCTTTCAGAAACAGGTCTGAGAGAGGCTGCTGGGGAGTACTGCACCAGAAAGAGGAATGACTTTTTTAGTCTTTTGGGAAGTGTAGCAGCTTTAGGACTTTCATTTAACATGACCTTAATCTGACCTATCTTGTCTTGATGAGACCATCCTGATTTGTCCTGATACAGTAGCCTTCATTCTTTTGTTATTAGCTCCTGAGTGTACTTTTCCAGTGAATGCCAGCAGGCAAGAATCACAGCATGAAATCAGCATGTGGCAAGTTCAAAACAAAGAAAATATAATACTTCATACAGTGAGCACACAAGTGTTGGAACTCCTTGCCACAGGATGCTGCAAATGCTGAAACACACAGCAAGTCAAAAAGGAAAGAGAAAAACTAATGCAAGGGAAAAAAAAAAATCAGGACCCACTAAACACAGGAGTATTACCTTTATCATAGATCCTGACCTAAGAATGGCTGGAGCCTGGAAGAACATCACTATATTCTTGCCCTGGTGCTGTATTTTAGCATAGATATCCTCTGCGAATGTCTCAGAAACAATCTGTGGATGGGCCTTTGATCTCATGTTAGGGCTTTCATATTTATTTTTAAAACATTATATTAAAGCATAAATT
>JAAGNO010012969.1:37132-47447 GCA_033439905.1 Ceryle rudis | reverse complement strand
CCTTTTCTAATTGCTCAGTCTCTCTCCCTTATTCCCTTTCTCTTCTCCTTTGGGGAGGGAGGGGGTTAACAGAGAGCGTCTGTTACAGGTCTAAGGGGCTGCCCTGACCCTAAACCATGACATGTCTACATACTACTTTTTGTGTAAAATGAACCTGGAGTGTACACTATTGGGCATTTGGTTTCCTCTTGATATAATTATTTCTGTCTTATAGGCTATAAATTTCCCAAGTGCTCTGTCATTCTGAAGGTAATACTATAAAAATCTCAGTTTATCTAAAACATTGCTACTAAAACCATCTTTCTCCCTTGTATGACAGACTCTAGTCCTCAACTCCTGTGTCAACCATACAACCCTATTTGGTGGGACTTCTTAGTAAACAGAATATGCTAGGTTTTCATGGGAAAGGAGTTAAACATTATATTGCCTTTACATGAATGTTTCATGTATTTCCAAAAATACTAAACTGCGTATCAAAGGTGGCCTCTTAAAAATGTCTTCATTCTATTGATTTTAATTAAGAAAAAAATTTAATGAGAACTGTTTACACTGCCTAGTTGTAACAAAGTGCTATATATAACCCACAGACCAATGGGATGAAATTGAACTTAGCTTGAAAGAAAATGAGAAGAATCAATGTATGAAGCAAAATATAAGTGAACTCCAAAAGCATTTATCCTAGATAGGACTGCATGTCTCTGGTTCAATAGTAAGCTAAGAAATTACTATCATGATAATTAATAGTGGTTTTTTTCATCTGTGCTCTCAAATCTGCAGTGTGCTATATTTTAAGAATATTGAAATCCCTGAACCTCAGATGCACATTCCCAGAATAGCTCATATTCCATACCTGGTGGGTTCATTTTCATTCAGGTGTTAAAGAGATTCTGGTCCTGGTGTGTGAATACTCATTTTTGTTCCAGTTCTAGCTGATTTGGAAAATCATATTGGAAAATATATATCCTATTCAAACCATGAGCAAGGAGTTTGTTTGTCTCACTTTTTGTGCTCTATCCTCCACCTATCCAAAGTTTTTAGGCAAAGCAATGCCCATTATGTTTTCTTCAGGAAAAGGAACAAGACAGATACTTATACAGTCTATATAACTAATCTGGCCTTTAAATGTTTTGCTACAAGAGAAAATGACAACAGGTTTTGTGAAAGAACAGAATATCACTTTCTAAAACAGGATAATGTTTACAAGTTCAATGAAGTAGGTGATATTCATATGCTTCCACAGAATGAGGTGTAATTGATAGTGGGGAATATCAGTGAATCAAGACACAAAACATGTCAGATACCACTTTCAATTATCAAAGAGACATTGTAGAGTTAGTCTGACATAGTCCAATTCATAATACAGTTTATCTGATTTTTTTCACTTCCTTTCATTCATTTGGTTTTGCTTCTTTGGATTTTTCTTTTTTGGTTTGGGTTTTTTTGTTTGTTTGTTTCTGGTTTTGGTTTTTGTTTGTTTGTTTGATTTTCTACTGACATATATTCCATAGCTTTCTGAACCATATGTTATAATTATGCTGTTTTTTCCATATAGGTTACTATCCTTGCTTCATGGATTTATGAATCATCCTAGCTCCTGAAGCATGAGGAAATCTACTTCTGCAGATTTCACATCACAGTTCTTGCCACACTGCAGAATGGGGAGGGAATGCGTTACATCTCTTGGATGCTTGTTTTTACAGCAGCTCTGATCATTTCCATTTGCAGCCACTCAGTATCATTTGCCATTCTGTGTTGGCAGCAGCACTCTTCAGTTAGGCTCCTTGTCCTGTGTTATCCTCCTTTAATTTCTGAATGCTCAGATCATATTTCAGCTAAATACCACATTCACTGCAAAGAGAACTCAGTCCCATTGTATTAATTTTTTCTTTGCTCTTTTATTTTCTTTTGCAATGTCTAATCTCTTTTGTTTTTTCTTTAATTTTAAGCTAATGCTTTCTACTGCCAAAATTTAACTTTTTTAATAATCTAATTCTACTCCAGATTCTCTTCTAACATCTTACACAATTGCTCAGCTGTACCTCCTAGTCCTCTCAGAGGAACTCTGTTCTTTATCCCTTTCCTTTCTCCCTCATGTTTGCGTAATATAGTTAAAACAATTTTTAGGACAATTAACTCCCAATTACTCTTGTTTAATCTCAATGAAGAGGCTGAAATGAAACATGTGTATGAATTTGTTCCAGTTAGATGGTTTATAATATTTGTTATACAGACAGTCAGACAAAAACATCAAGCTTTCGTTACTAGAGAAACTTCACACTGAGTTGTATAAATGGAGTAAACAGGAAAACTTTTCTTTCCTCTGTAGGCTCGTTCCATAATAAGGTCAGTACAGGAAATGATTTAACAAAGACATTTTTTGTCCAGGACTGAAACAATCCTACATATATTTAAAGGAAATGAAGGAATCAGAAGGCAATGAAATCTCTTCCAACTTCTAGTTATCACCATGAGGTTTCTTTAGTATTTGCACTCCTGTATGGTTTATTTTCAAAATGCAGAATTCTATCTCCTCTTTCTCTGTTTATTGACTGTCTCCGTCTTCACTATAACCGTAACTTATTTGACTTGTTTCAGTCACTGACTGAATCTCTCTCATCTCTTACATTCTGAGAAGTCAACCTCCATCGCTGAAATGTCCAGTATATTGCTCTTCATTTTATAAATTTTCATGTCACCCTGGCTAGGCTTTCTTTCTAGTCAATCATTAATTTGGAGAGGGTCTTTTTGTGAAGTTCATTATTCTTTTACAAATACATCCCTAAAACTCTATTACAATGCCTAAAAGTCTCAGCATGATTTGAAAACCTTGTGTACCAAGATGCTATCATAACATTAATACTATCACAGTATTTCACTGAACTTTCACTGAATAATATTTTGCTACTTAACTTTTCTGGATGGTTTATCTACCACGTGTACTTAGTGTTCTTAAAACAAAAGGTTCTCTTTCCATGATCAGAGCACTAAATCTTTATCATACTATATCAATGTTATAGTTGTATTTTTAAAAATCTCTAGCCAAATTATATTTAAAATACAACTACATTTCTTGTCCTTATTTTAATAAATCCATGATTCTTAATTTATATGGGGAAAGTAATTACTTACTGGTTCAAGACAGGTGTATATGCTGTTTTATCTTCATCTATGATGGTGACCATCAGAGTAATAAGCTGTGCCCAGAAATCCAAATTCTTTGTTGTTGGTCCCTGTTCTTCTTTAGGAACTTCTTGTTTTTTGCTCTGTTGAAACAAGATTGAATATATTTTATATTAGAGAAAATATCATGGGATTCCTATCTACTGGTTATTACTTGGCTGGAAAGAGTGATGCATTAAGAAATCTTGGGCAAAGACTGTCTCTCCAGTTTAGAGCACATTGTATGACAGACTGTACCTGACTGTGGACATATATCAAAATCCATACAGAGTGAAAAAACAGCAGGTCAGCAAAGAAGATCAAAGACTTGATTTTGCCCACACTTTCATTAAATACATTCTTAAATTCTTTGTTGTGCTGATACCGAGTACAGGTAAAATTGTGTGCTGAGGCAGAACTTCTACGCCCTACGCAACAAATAATGAACAAATCAATGATAATAATAATTTCTTGTCTTGTTTTGGATTTTAAGTTCAAGTTACAGCCTAACAGCTGCTATGCGGTTTGCTCTAAATGAAGAAGGGATTAGATTTCCCTTTATTTTTTAATGGCCAAAATAACAAAGGCTATTACCCAAAGTATTCTGCACAGAGATTTTCCAGACACTCATAGATTGACTGGCAGAACCACAAATGTTCTTTTAAGAGAGACAAAGACCACAAAGCAGGATAGGCAAAAAGAAATAATCCCTGGACACATAAAAAATGCTAGGAAAGTTACGTAGGAATATCCAAGAGAGAGGCTTCTGAAGGTATTGCCTTGCCAGGGATTTTAAAGCTGTGAGCAAACCCAGTATTTTATTTGATTCCATTTTCCTATCCAGGGAAATAGGACTCTTCTATACTCCTTGTAACTGAAGAGGACTGCAACCGGTTTCACCTGAGATGCCCCTTTACATTTTTTTAAATAATCACAAGGAAGGACATGACACACTGATACATCAGATGTATTGCCAACATGATTTTCCAGTCATTGATTTAAAGATAGTAAGTAAAGCAGTGTATTTTATTCTTCTTGGCTAGAAGCCTGTTTTTTGCAGCTTTGCATGTAGTTACAAGTATAAATTAATATTTACCACCTACAAACTTCTATTGGGAATTTTATATTTTTTTAACTCACTGAAGTGTGCATTCAGAGAGATTTTGACTCTACAGTTTTAATTAATGAATTCTTAGTTTACAGTTTCCTAGACAAAAGTATTTTTCAGTTCTTCACTTGACAGAAGTATAAGATTCCTTATTAATGACCAATAAATAACTTCATTACAGAGAAACAAATATGAAAAGAAATATTTTTATGTCTGTATGGACACACAAATACATGCACACATAACATATGCCACCCAGAGGCGTGTCTGCCCATGCTAGGTCTATGCATGCTTTTCTACGCAGCTACCAGACACAGAAGGTGACCTTTTCACTCAACTAGTAAGTCAAAAAATAAACATGCCTGTTATTCTGCAGATTTAAACATCTAATTCCTGAACTTCTCATTTGTAGTCCAAATATGACCACTTTGGTGGACTTTTAATCTCTTTGAGTAGATATGACAATATATTAGTGCCATAGTGAATTAATTAAATGTTATCTTAACCTCAATTAACTTCTATTAACAACATTCGGAATGGCAGAAAGGGAATTTCCACAACACTTAACTGAAATTGTTTTTGTGATCACTGTGGAATATTTTTGAAAAGTATCGTTAATCACAGTGCTACATACTCAGCTGATGTAAAAATGGTATGGCTTCAGTGTCTAATGCAACTGAAAGAAAAGTGAGGCTCTGAAGCAGTTACAACAGATGGTGTAACTGGTATCACTCACAGTTAAGCAATGACACATGCAAAAAGAGTGCTTTTTAAAACAGAAATTAATAATTGGTTTAAGCCAAACAAAATGAAAGGCAGTTGCAGAAAACAAAGGCAGTTCAAATTTAGTCCTGCGTGTTACCTAAAAACTGTACTCCACAGAAGAAACTTGCAATGACATGTATGTAGCTGAAACAGCTTTTCATGATCGTGAATGTGAATCACAGAATTTAAATTCTATTCTTTATTGTAGATAGCAAAAATTAATTAATATACAAAGTAAGTGTTGCACAAAAAAAAAAAAAAAATCAAGATGATCTTTTAAACATCTCCAGGGAACGTATTTTTTTTTAACAGATGTAGTTTTATGCTCTGAAATGAAAGTGCATACTCCACCCACGTCCTGTTGTAATTTCCATTCTTTATCCTAAAATCTAACTAATGGGTTAGATATGCTCAGAATCATTCAAGTTTTTTTTACATTAACTGTTCTTATTGCTGGCATTATTATTTGTTTCAGCTTATTTCTGTCAACAGGTAACTTCACAGAGCATTATAATGAGGTAAAACAACGTTGGAAGTCTGATTACACTGATTAGTTGCAAACCTGACAGAAAAAAAGTTCCATCAGATTTTTCTGAGTTTAAGAACAAAAAAGGCTAAACTGTTGACAAGCAAACATATTTTGCACTCTGGAAAACTGACCGGGGGTGGAGAAAACAATCTCAGGCACAGTGTGAAGCAAGATTAAAATCTAAACCTGTATTACCCAGAGACAAATCTGTAAGGCTGGTCTGAATAACACAGGGCTTTCAACTTGTCTCATCATTGATTCTATCAGTTTGTAGGACAAATGTCTGGTTTTATTTTGCTTTGTTTTTCATTTTTTTTTAATGTTCTGCACAATCAATACACAACATCCATATGGGTGCAATTTTAATAAATCCAATCCTACAATTTTAGAAACCAATCTGCATGAAGACTGTATCTGATGCAAGCCCCAAGGCAAGTTTCAAAATACTATTTTCTGTACAAACAATGATGGAATGGCAGTTAAATGGAAACCAAGGCAGTAGCCCTAATCAATGTGAGGCTGCAGAGTACAATTTTATAGACTGGTCTTACTTCAGTAGGCTGAAGTACTTCGGTCTCAGCTCAAGTTATGTAATCAGGAGGTTTGATGGCTTTGCATACTTAAATTGATGCCTGTCCTGTGATTGCTGTACTACTAATTACACCATAATCACCAACCTACAGGAAGCATGTTGCAAACTAAAATGCAGAAATCCATGTGTGCACATTTCTCAGAATTGTCAGTGTTTCACTCAATTCCAAGTCAATGTTTACTGATAATATTTGGAGCTCTACTATGGAAGGTCAGATTTCAATGTCCTGTTGCTTTTGCCAGTATTCAGACACAAACTGGACTAGAAGCAACTGCATACAAATGTTCAAGTTTTCATACCCTCATAGCTACAGGACTCAATGACAAACAAATCTGAATACTGGGCATTCTACTCAAGTTTACACTGTTCTCCGGGAATATTAAGATAGCTCAATCACATAATATAAATAAATAAATAATAATAGAATCATACAATGGTAGGGACATCTGGAGATCATCGAGTCCAACCCCCCTGCCAGCACAGGAACACCTAGGGCAGGCCACACAAGAACATAACCAGGTGGATCAGTGGTCAATAAATAATCAAAGCAAACTGTTTGCAAAGAGCTGTTCATCTGAACTACTTTTAAAAACACTGGGTATGTTCACAACTAACTAATTAACTGCAATTCCATAAAAATCAATATTGATTAGACTTCTGCTGCTTATGAGGTAATCTGTACTTAAGGCCTGAGTAAATTTCAGGTTTATTTTGCTCATTGCTCTTAACTAATAAGCAACTTTTACCAGCATTCAGATTTCATCACTGAAAGCTATTCAGGTTTTTAGAGATCTGACAATAGTTCACTGCTATGTACCCTAGAGTCAACATAAACAGTTGAAGTCTTTGAATACAAACCAGTTTGTTTGTTCATCAGTTCTCGTGACAATACTACTACCCAACTTAAGGCTGAAGGTCTATGGCTTTTCCTACTTTTCCCACTGGAGAAGTGACCCGGGACTCTCAGATGAGTACAGCAAAACTGAACCAGCTCTCAAAGAATAGGTCCATCCACACGTAGTCTACAGCATCTTGTCAACAGAGAAACTCTGTCTTCCCAAAGCTAGGATATTAGGAGAACATTATCATTCTGACCTAAGGTGCTGTACCTCTAAAGACAGATGAACTGCAACAGAAGAGCACTGTGCTGCTACAGCAGTGTAACATCTGGCTCCAGAACTAGTTAGTTTGTTGCTGGCTCCTGAACTTCTGCACCATACTTCACTGCGACAACACACAGAACTGATTGGGAGACAAAATTAAAGGTCTCCAAAATCATGTAGAATATCTATACTATTCTGCTAGGCAGGTGTCAAACACAAAGTATCCAAGTGGTTTTTTCCAGTATGCTGGTCCCAAGAGTCATGAAATAATGTGTACCAATCAAGAGCTCTTAAGAGAAGAGGAAAAGCGTGATTTACACTGTATTGGTTTCACACACTGGAGAAGACTGCAAAAAGAATTACTGTCGGGTCTTCAGTCATTGTGAGCATCAGCCATGATTTCAAAATATATTTTTCTTAAGAAAATGGAAACAGTGACATATTTGTAGACTGAGTCAGAAAGTTATCAAATGTTTCCTAACGTACTTTTTATTTTTATCAACATAAGGCAGCTAATTCTTCACTCAGATCAGTGTTAATTAAAGAGATAAATACTACATCTGCTGCATAAGGAATTAGGTAGTTCCTTATCGGAGTGCTTTGTCCCAGGTAATGAGGGCAGTAATATACGCATCAGTAATACTGTCAGGATGTCACGTTTTACTATTTGTAGTACTCATTTGGGTCTTTGTCATTAGCTGTTCTTTGTATTCTGGTATGAAATATCTTTGCATACTGTCTATACTGTTAGTATTTACCATGCTTCACCCCAGGAAATACTGCTGTTCCCCAGGTGTGGTATTTTACTGCAAGATACTTGCTTTACAACAGTGATTGTCTCTCTGACACAAAGGTAGAGAGTAATAAAAAGAGGAAGTGGGGATTGCTGAGCATTTTTTGTGATTTCCTTATTACTTGTAGTGATGAATTGCCCAAAACTCCATCTTGAGCACCCACAATTTCATCATTTATTGTTCTATTTTCACCCCATAATCAGACAATTAAATACATTTGGACAATTAAACATATTTATAGTAGCTGTGTCAGGCATCTTTGAGAATTTCAGGTTGAAGACAAAAACAAATACAGAAGATGATTAACATGAGTTACACACATAGTATATGTAACATGCAGGAATCTACCACTTCTGGCCAGATGGAAATACTACTGCTTACACAGACTGCCTAGGTTCCACTTTTTTTCTAACATGATCCACAATATGATTCAGGCAAGAAATGAGCCATGGTAAAACCCTAAGCCTGCAGTGGGCCTCAGCAGGGCAACAGCTGCCAGTCTTTCCCCTGAGTGAAAGCAGGTGGTGACCTACATATGAACCTTTTCTTGTTGCTTTGGGGTTCATCGAGTTCAGTTCTCACTACTCACAGCTCAGATCTCAGCTGTGCAGCTAAAACATGAACCTCCTGTGCTGCACCACCATGCTAGGATGAACCCTTTCCAGAGCTATATGTTCCATCAAGCTGTATACTTAGCTCTTGCTAAAATTAAATGCACATGGAGATATATTGGTAGCAAACTGTAAGAGGAAAATGCAGAAGGCAGTTTCCTTGTGCAGCGCTAGAGCTGATGCAAAATTTAGGTAGTAACTTGAATTATTTTACTCCTTTCTCTATTAAAGCTAGATTAGTTAGATTGTATTTCTCAGAATTGCCTCCCTTCACCTGCTGTGAAACAGGAAGTTTTAGTATTTGTTAAGATTATATGTGATTGTTGTTTGGTTACTGTTAGTTCTAAGTTATGTTGAATGTGGTCTATTTATCTGAAATTTTCCTTTTTGCACTTTTTCACTGAAATTTCTTGTCCTTGCTAGGGATCATACTTCCATAGACACTTGTCTGCTTACAGTTTCTACATACAAACTCTCCCACTGGAAATCTTGCTGAAGAGAATAAAAGAGGCGTATAAATACAGTGAAATGCAGTTAATTCAATTTCCCAGATGAGTATTTATGGATTTATTTATTTAACTAATTTCAGGACTTCATACTGCTCTATCATTAAATAGAATTCTGTAAGAGAAAAATAATATAATGGCATTGGCCATTCTGCTCAAAAACAAAAGATAAAATTTGGAGAGAGGCATCACTTTTCCATTCTCTACCAAACAGAAAGGCTATAATATCCCTGCATTTTTAAACCATCTACTAAAATAGACAGGCTAAAATATTCTCTAAATTCACAGGAAATAAAAGTAGTGACAATTTTTAAATACAGACAAGCTTTTTACAGGTATCACAATGCTATGCATGAATAAGACTACTTCACTTTTAACTGTTTATCAAAATGGCTAGTATCTGGTGATAAAGTGCAGACTTACATGATGGCCAGTTTAGCAACAATTCATATTATATTTAACAGACAAGATCAAATTGCTGCAGACTAGATGTTAGCAATAAAACAGAACAGTTTATGAGGCAAGTAGATATGATGTCTGAAGCTGCTCTTTCTACTAATTTATACAGCTACTCAATTTACAATATAATCTGTTGGAGAAAAAGCACATGCAGAAGAACTCAGACTGTGGAATGCCTATGGGTGCTGGTGAGAAATTCTATTCACAGCTTGGGAGCTAGAGGTAAATTTTCTCACACAATAGGAATCCAGCATTAGAAAATAAAGTCTCTTTTCAGAAAAGTTGAATATATAGTATGTATTGCTTCCCTTGAAATACAGGAATTTGTATTTTGGATTCAAGTGAAATATGCTTTCAGACAAAATTTGGTCTAATATTGTCTATTATGACTGTTCTTATCTATTATATACTACACAGCAAATGTGCATTTGCCAAACAACTCAGTTCACCCTTTTCAAGGTATGAATAGTCATGGAAATACCATTTTTTCCAGTGTACCACCCAGAATACAAAAGTAAGGAACTATACATAATGTGATAAAGCAGTCAGGTTCACTTAATATATTTGTACCATTTTGCAGATATAAATTTCTTAATTTTAGTGTTACTTATAGGATAAACTCTGGGCATATTAGAGGGAAAAAAAACCCCAAAAAACAACCAACCAAAAAAAAACCCCACACCCAAAAC
>JAAGNO010012969.1:0-12448 GCA_033439905.1 Ceryle rudis | reverse complement strand
CTGTTCTAGTTTCCTTTTCTAATTGCTCAGTCTCTCTCCCTTATTCCCTTTCTCTTCTCCTTTGGGGAGGGAGGGGGTTAACAGAGAGCATCTGTTACAGGTCTAAGGGGCTGCCCTGACCCTAAACCGGGACAGTGCTGCTCTTTAATTCTAAGGGAAGAACATTCACAGCTGGATGCTTGAAATAGTTGCCAGCAATCAACTGTGGTAAATAGTCAAGAAAAGAATGAGTGGAGAAGACTTATTACAGTGTACAGGTCTAGAAGTCTGTACAAATCTGAAAACGGTACAGCCAAAATATTTCTTCCTTGTAACTAAAGATACAGACCCTTTTCCCATATCAGATGCCACACTCAAGCAGAAGAGGGGAGGTGACAGATAGCTGCAGGATTCTTCCTTTGCTCCAACACTGAAAAAAACTCTCCTATCACTGACGTGTTGTTGAAAAAAAAAACCCAAAACTTCTTACCAAGTTTGCTGAATTGCTCATTCAACTTTTGATACAATATAAGACATATCGTTAAATGCAAGAAAGTAATTAATTTCCTACCTATGCTTACTCAAAGTCATTCAGTGAGGTGTAACACTGCAACTGTTTGTGCAGTAACACAAACAAATCAAAAAGAAAACATGATTTGTATAGGGGAAGCCTGTAAAAAGGTTGAGTATATGTTTTCTCTGAATTAACTATTAATTTCTAGTATTGGCCTTTGAATCTGTGAAAGACATGGGCATACGTTAACACATTTGGATTACCTAGTACTTTTTCCAGACAAATTGAAAGAGCATCTTGGGTAAAATATCTTTCAAAATCACTAGTGAAGTGATAGACTCCCCAGCAGTAAGGTAGTAGATTTTAGTCCAAGAAAAGGGAAGAGAAAATAGCAGTAGTGCTACATAAGAAGATAATCTCTCTTGTTACGACATTGCACCTCTTTGAAGAAAATAACTCTATGTCAAATGCCTGAACCCTAATAGAAATTGTTTCTATGATTTATGTAAAGAGAAATAATGACAACTGATTATCTTTCTTATAGGTAAGAAAGGAATGTAACAAGAAACTAAACAATTTTACAGTCTGGAGACAATTATTTTATGTTGTGGTGAGTGATTATTTTGAAATTGCCTGTTGCAGGAGTGAATAACTAGAGCTTCAGAATCTTGACCGGGCAGTCTTTAGGATCCTGAGCTGTTCTGCTGCTGTTTTGTAAATTCAGGGTTGTTTTAAAAAATGTCACATCGTTTTTAATCATCACCGATACAGGGTTTCATCACATTGTATCAAATTAGCATCCAGTTTTGAATAGCACTATTAGGCTTAAACATATTAGACTTTCGAAGCATTGTACCAAAAAGTTAGATTATTACGTGTCAACAGTTTGCATATGTCCTCAGTAAAAATGTAAATAACTCCTTTTTAACAATCACTGAAATTGTATATACTTTTTTATTATTGTAATTTGTTCTTTTCAGAATTTATTATATTAGTATTTTCACCCAGATTTCATAAAATACCTGCTACCATTATATGGTAACACTGTGGTAGGTGCATTCAGGGTAGACTGGAACTTTACTGAACAATTTTTAAGATCTGCCTAAACCAGTTCTCCTTTCACCTAAAATTTTCCAAAGATATATTAGCCTTCCAGAATCCTTAACCAACTATAGCAATAGTAGTTAAGTGCACATCGTGTACTGCAGCACATAGTAATCAAGCTGAGAAAAGAATAAATGGTCAAATACTTTTGCTACATAGAGTGTCCTGGTTTCAGCTGGGATAGAGATAATTCTCTTCCTAGAAGCTAGTAAAGTGCTGTGTTTTGGCTTTAGGATGAGAATGATGTTCTTAACACACTGATGTTATAGTTGTTGCCGAGTGGCACTTACCACAAGTTAAGGATTTTTCAGTTTCCCATGCTCTGCCAGCAAGGACATGCACAAGAAGCTGGGAGGGAGCATGGCCAGGACAGCTGACCCAAAGCAGCCAAAGGGATATTCCATGCCATACAATGTCATGCTCAGTATGTAAACAAGAGGGAGTAGGCCAAGAGGGGCCAATCGTTGCTCGGGCATCATCAGTGGGTGCTGAACAATTGCATTGTGCGTCGCTTGTCTTTTGGGGGTTTTTATTTCTCTCTCTTTTTGTTATATTCCTTTTCATTACCATTACTATTCTTATTTTATTTTAGTTGCTAAACTGTTCTTATCTCAATTCCCAAGTTCTACTTTTCAATTCTCCTCCCCATCCCACTGGGAGAGAGGAGTGAGTAAGCAGCTGCATGGTGTTTAGTTGCTAGCTGGGCTTAATCCACAGCATAGAGGAATAACACTGAGCAAATTCATGCTATTATCAGATTGGTCACATTTTCAGTCAGGAGTATTTTGTATCCTAAGGCAATATTTTCAGGAACAGTACAGTACCTGGGAATTAGAATTTTCTCTACTGTAACATGTCTTTCTGAAAAGTTCTAGGAACACTGACAGAACTAGAACTGGCATGAAATGCTATTCAAACCTTAGGCAAAGCATTACAGACCGAAGTGTCTATTTTGCAGTCCAGGTTGAACTTCCACGATATGCTGACAACAAACTATATACCATATTCAGTTCAGAGGCTGTGTCCAAAGAAAGGAGACAGGAGGATTGCACCACCCTCTCTACATCAGGTTTCTGGACGACACTCAGTCTTGGAAAGGATAGGCATTATAAATAGCCCAGCCTAGGGCCTGAAGCATATCAGTTACTATGAAATTCCCATTTACCCCAGGAGAATCATAATGTTGAATAAAAATGCAGTTAACTTGTATGGTCAGTATCTGAGACATAGGAAGGCATTTATAATGCTAGTATTTGGCACTTACAGGTTAAAGTCTGAAAACTGGTACTTAAGTTCCCTAAAAAATTAGAATAAATAAGACACCACCAGTAGATTCCCCAAAAGACGTAGTTATGAGCTGTATAATTACTATATGATAAAGTCACAATAAGTATCTATGATCTCCCATTCAGAACTTGCTAAATTATTAATGCTGTGAATATACATAGTATAGACAACAAGTATTTTTAGATTAATTATTTCACTTGGTATATTACCTAAATGTAAATTTAAAAAGCAAGAAACAGAAGTATCTTCTATACTTACAAATAGAATTTTTCATCCCATACTGGATTCAAATTTCCAAAAATAGTCTTTGTTCTCCGCTTGGTTTTGCCAACTTGCACAGTAACATATGGATCACTTGAGCCAGTTTTGTCCTTAGCCTGTAAGCCCTGAGCACAAAGTACTGCAACAAAAGGAGAGGAATGTGCTTTAGCCCTCACAGCCTTCATTGCCAAGTTATAAACGAGATGCTGACAACAGCAACAGGAATCAAAACCTTCAAACTGAGGGATCCTGGAAAAAAGTGTTCTACTTGAATTTTCCTAGTGTCTGTTACTCTGGGGATAGAAGAGTCTTGTCTAACTACCCTTCTGGACTGTATAAAATTTACAAATACGGTTTAAGAGAGCAATAACTATAAAAATTCACTACAGAACACAAAACAAATACTTTGTCGTGCATAATTTGGTTACTCTTCTCAAACTTTGGTTTAATCACTGTGGCAAGTAATATAATGTTCTATAACTTGGCTTCACTGTAATGATTCCCTAAAATTTCAATTTACCTGCCTAAGTAAATAAATAATGATTTCCAAATCATTAGCTCCAAAGAGGTAAACTAAAATTTCCAAAAGAAAGCCTCAAACTTTCAGAAATATGCACTCTGGATTATGAAACTAAACATGAGGGGCATGGTTGTGACTTTGTCATTTGTTTTCCCCATGTGAGAAATGAACAATGAAGATTTTCAGAATACTTACTATTCTATCACAGACAAGGTGACAGTTCAGATCAATTATCATTAACTGTTTATGTATTTGTCAGCCTTCCTAACAGGTAATGTGGGTGTATAGTTAATGTATATGCATTTTGTGGCAAATATAAGTACACACAATTTGATTTTCCGTCACAATTTATAAAACTGGAAATCTCAGGAGAAAGCAGAACTGTCAAATAGCAGACTAGCAAACCCACTGAGCTGCAGCTAAAACACTTGCCATGGTTCCTATCATCATCAGAGCCTAGTTTTATTATTTTGCACATATTTAAACCAACTCAGTGGCAACATTTAGTTAACATTCTCTAATGTCAATCATTTTGGATAATGAAGCTCCCTCAGTGTGCTCAGAAAAATTATTACATAAAAATGGCACCTTCTTAGTCAGCACGATAGCTCCTGGTTGTGGTTTCAGTCGTATCTGCTGACTTCCATGAAAAAAGTAAGTTTCTGTTGCTTTTTATGGATGTTAGGTTTGCCTATGCTGGAGAAGGTGGCTGCTAGAGGATCAAGCTGCAGTTCTCAGCTAGTTAAAAAGCACATCCCTGACTGACATAAGCACACATTTTGTGCAAGTTGCTGCTAGGAAGCAAGAAAAAATTGTGTTGCTTAAGTATATGCTATTTTAAAAAATACAGCTTTTGTTTCACACATTTTTAGCAAAACTGACTAGGTAAAGTTAAAAATAAGTTCCTAAAGTTTATTTCCTTATCCCCTGTATCAGGAATAATGCAAATCCCGAAGAAAGAGAAAATATTTAATTTACTTCTAATACCAGAAGATGGTTTATCATATTTTCATTATATTAAAAAGACATTGAGGCTAATTTAGATATGAAATCTAACCAGAGTCCTTTAACTCTTCACATAAAAGTCTTTCCCATCTCTGCCTTTCAATTCTTTCATATTATAGTTTAATCTGTATTTGTCTCTAACCCGGTATCACATAAAATCAGGTTGGCCTGTCTAGTCAGCTGAACTTTTATTTAGATTTTCTGTACTGAGGCTTTGGTTCAAGAACTGAAATATCTAAGTCAGAGGACCTGGAAATCTTTGTGATCAACCAGGCCAATGCAGTTGGAAGCAATCTTGAGTGTGTTCTGGGTGCACAGGTTTCCCTGGCTCAGCATCACTAAACTGGAACACACCCTTAGTCAAGCAACAAGAATGGATGACAAGTTTCAAACCAATGGTGTCTGTAATTGCAAGCTGCCGTGTTCTTAGCTTTACAGTCATTAAAAACCCATAAATGCAATTGTGAATTTTAACCCTTGCAGGCGGTGGCAGAAAGTTCAGCACTAGCACAGGACATTCTGGTAGGAGGTAGAGGAGACACAACAAGACCATTTACTTATCTTCCTTTCTAGAGCAGTGGAATAAAAAGTAGTAACAGCTGTAACTTAAAACTCTTACAGTTAGCATGCTATAAATTCAGCCATTTAGAGAAGCACTAAGTAGGCAACAGAACACAAAGTTCCAGCTCTAATTATAATAAATCTTATTCCCAAACCAGGGGACTAGAAAAGAAAGAGCTCTTAGAGCAAACAGTTAGAAGGAAATTTACCCGTGATGGTTATTTTTGCCGACCATTTGGATGTTCCATCCAAAACACTTTGCTTTGCTGCTTTTGTATATTGTACAAAATCATCTTTGGAAATATTAAACATTTCTTGGATCACTTCAAACACTTCTGGTCTATTTTTCTCTCTAATCTTCATTCTTTCCTTCATAGCACTAATAATATTCTGGGTTTTATCTTCTGCACCATGTTTGGAACTTTTCTCAGCAGCTCCTAAAATAAGAAAAAAGGCCATTACTTTTATTAAAAAGTTGCTATCTTATTTTTCTCCTCTAGAGTCTCCAGCCAATTCTTGGTACTGCAACATTCAAAGGAGATAGATGTTTTGTCTGGATAATATCAAGCCTCTCATATTTATTCTTTGTGGTATCTAAAAGTATCAATTTAGTTAGTTTAACTTGACAGGTTAATATACAACTTCAATCAGAGATATGTTATACCTAGAAATATTTGCTGAGTCAGTACTATTCAGTAGTGATCGGTGCTGTGAAAACACCCGAATGTGTGAGTAACTTTTCTTGCATAGTTAAGCATACTGGTTTTTCCAGAAAGGTGTGTGAAAGTGTGCAGTATCTGGGTCTGCCTGCTCTGTCCTTGTGCCTTTGGTACTAGTTAAACCTCAATAATGCATATGTAAGTTTTCAAATTATTTCTCCATTTTATTTTTCCAAGTCAGCATGATATAACTGTATTTTCATTCCTTTCTCTTGCTTCGTTTGGATTAGGATGGTACAAGAAAACATACTCAGTTTGTTAGGACAAAAAGCCTCCAAAGTTAATGAAAATGGTATTTTAACCAGGAAATGGTTTCACCTTATTTTTCAGAAAAGTTTTAGTTTGACAGTGAGGACATTAATCTAGATTCCTGCTATGTTCTAATAGACAGTAGGATGACACAGGCATAGCAGCTTCAGATGCTTTCTTGACTGCTTCCAGATACATCTCAATATTTGCTGATGCTGCCTGCATTCATAAAAAGTGTTTCATTCCTTCCAGGAACCATGTTCATTAAAAAAAAACCCTAATGATCACATGAATCCATTTAATGATGCATTTTTAAGCATTTAGATTAGTCTGGGACTACCTTAACTGTCAAACAGTTCCGTAACACTGACCTGGCATCCTCACTCTGGATCAGTAGTGCACTCTATCCCTTCTTTAAACATCATGCATGAACAAAAGAGTGCTTCACAAAGCTCCATGTTAACAATGGAATCTTCTGATAGCTATTTAAGCCATTCTTCCATGCCCTGTCTTCCAAAGAGTAGACATGACATTACACTCAGGTTGCAGCTGAACAGATTAAAGGAAATGCTTTTCCAAGAATTCCAATAGTGGAACCACCCAGGGAATTTCTGCAAGGAATACTGTGTCTAGTACACACAGAGAAGGTTCTGGAAAGAGTGAGATGATAATAGAAAGTATTATTACTCTAATTCTGCAAATTCATATCACAAAGAGTGATGTGAACCTGCATTACCCTGCTCTTAAGAGCTGCTGGGATAGGATTCAAGAGATAGAGCAGTCTCTTCCTCTTACAAAGCAGAAAGATGCAAGTGTATTAATAGATTGAAATATTATGGTAATAGAAAGTAGAGAACCTTCTAACTAAACCCAGTATGTTTTCAGGAAAGAAATGTATTGCTTTGCTACAAAGGCTTGTGTCCTGCAGTTGGAAACCTAATGACTGAACAGAGCTATTGCAGAGTCAGTTCTGAGGTGCAGTAACGCTTGCTCTCTTTTGCCAGTACATTGGCAACAATCCATAACTCACCCAGAGTGTAATGTGACAGCAACACTTTGTTACTGCAGTACTACCAAATGCCAAAAACA
The DNA here is from genome assembly GCA_033439905.1 of Ceryle rudis. NCBI lineage: Eukaryota > Metazoa > Chordata > Aves > Coraciiformes > Cerylidae > Ceryle > Ceryle rudis. The sequence goes on along the minus strand of JAAGNO010012969.1, from coordinate 5,160 downwards.
AAAAAACAACAAAACACACACACACAGACAAAACACACCCCAAAAAAACCCCAAAACAAACAAAGCAAAGCAAAACCAACCAACCAACCAAACCAAACAACAGAAAATTTTTATATTGAAACTCTAAAACTCAATCATTAGACTCCACACCTGTGCTGGTGTGGTATGAAACTTTAGGTCCTCTTGGAAAACTCTTCTTGAGTGACCACCCAAGAAAATAATATATCACAGGTATGGAACAGGTTTGCTTCTCCAATAAAATTGTCATTATTGATAATTTCAGTAAGGATACGTGGAAAAGATCAAAGGATATCAACTACGCGAGAATAACTTCTAGACTGTATTAAGCTGTGGTGGTATGTCAGGCCTATCCTATAAAATAAATCTGGAAAACAAAAAAAAAATTCTCAGGTGATTTGCTAATTTGTCTGAGACATCAAAGCCACTACACTTTATATTGGTTAATTAAAAAAATATAAAAATATATATGTGTATTATGAAGAGCCCATGCTGCTACAGATTCTCTTCACAGTTCTTTCCAGGAGACCTCTGGAGAGATTTCTCTTTCTAAAAATCGTAACTGATCTCAGAGACTTTTTAAAAGCTACAGTGAGGTTCTTGTATAAAATGTCTATTTTCTATCACAGGAAACTGTTTCTGATCAATGTCCTTACAATGCACATTGTACTGGAATAACTTAAGTGTACTCATGAATAAACAGACGTCCACCTTGCTAATAGGTGTGAGGAAAGAAACAGACTTGTGCAGTTAGAATGGTATTGCAAATGTCAGAAGCAAAAGTTCAAATTCCTGCAGTGCTAAAAAGGCTATTTCAACTCTTGATGAGACTGATATGTAAGACAAGGTGCAAGAATACTACAAATTTTATAATCAATGACACGTTACCCTTACCATAGGTATTGCTGAGTTTTAGCTCATGTTGTCAAACACTATTTGAAGGCTCATGGCACTGACAATAGTCAGTGTGACAATCATCATCATCATTAGCATTAGCAGCAATAAGTACTTTACCCTTCCAAAAGGTTGTGAAAACATCATCCAACTAGCCATCCACAACTCCTGGGAGGATCAAAGTATTATAGTTCCCTTTAATGTATAGTAAAATTAAGACAAAATTTTGGAGAACAACTTGCTATGCAGTTAGAATTCAGATATTTCAATACTGAAAAGAAACTTGGCTCCTTCTCTACAATACCATCAAACACCATGATGTGCTTCTGACAGTGGTTTCTGTTAAGGCACTCTCAGCACACAATGGCTAAAGAAGAAATTATTAACACAGCTATAGAGCTGGAAAGGACAACCTTTCAGCATAAAATTTCAATGATGTCTTACAGAACAAATATTTTATGCTTTGGTTTTTTTTATTGTTTCCATTTTGTCTGAAGGTTTCTTAGCACATCAGAAGATGAGAGAGAGTGAATGTAAAGTTAGAGGGCAGAATGTGGTAAAATTGGAAAAGTGTGGGATTAGTTACCAGATACCAGTGATTCCAGACTGTCAAAAGGCTGAATTATGTCTTCTTCAAGATGTTTTCCATGGCAACTAAGTCTTGAGAAATCCTGAAAGTCTCTTGTTTTGAATACCTGATTGTTTTGAATGTGGAAGACTAAAGTTCTAGTGATTAAGGATTTTCTACACTGAAAAATTAGGAATCAGTAAAAAAAGAATTAAATGTTACTATGAAACCAAATACCAGTTAGAGAATTCTCTGGTGATTTTATCACTAAAGAGATGATTGCTGAGTTGCCTGGAAAGTGTGACAGGTGGCTCTTGCAAGATGCAGGAAAGCAACATTTTAAATTTTCTGTTATTTTCTGCCCTTCCTTTAAAAATACAGTTACAAACATCATAACTAAATGATAAACCATGGACACAGTCTCAATGGCAAGAACATATTCCCGTTGAAAACCTTGCTGATTTTTGAGACAGTGCGTATAAAATTGGAATGTTTTAAAATGCCAACTTCCTTTAAGTTTTACTGAAAGATCAGCATAGCCTCCTATTTATACTAAATTATTTATGGCAGCTATTTTTACATCCTCTATTGCTGACAGTCTATCAACAAAGACAGTCTCTTTTCAAGCAGTATTGATCAGACTAATTAAGCCAATATTGCAACTTATACTGCATGGGAAGTTAGCAAGCCCCTTTTATCCTAGGGACTGATACAAACTTAAACATGATTGAAATGAGTTGTGATTTAATATTACACCTACTACTAGAAAGGGATATCTTGTTGAAGATGAGAGGTCTAATGAAAGTACTATGGACTTTTTTGGAAGCTAATTTTGGACAAACTTAGATATTGACCTTAAAGAGCTTGAGATGTTAATTCATTCCTACAGTCTACATTAGCAATCATTACATATAGAAAAAAAAATTCATCACAGAAGCTCAGAGGCCAATATGTCCTATGTAATTATGAGATGCCCAAAAAGATGACTGTGATAAAAATAAAGACACTGAAACACATTTATTTCACTTTCTGATACTGTTTGCATTTTCTGTCTTAGAAATACAGATTTAACCAAACGCCCTGGTCAATTAATTTTTTAACATTAAATGTTTTTAACATAAATGAAACCAGGTACACGAACCTCAGTTTTGTAGTAATGTAATATTCAAACACACTGAATCTGTTGCAAAAAATATGACAGGATGATCAAAAACATTTGGATACTAATGGGAAAATCGAGACCCCTTAGGTGTCTTAAATAGTTTTTTTTATCTGCATTTTGCCTTCTAGAGATTTATTCAAGACTCAATTGTTCATTGTTTTCAAACTGTTTACGCCACAGATGACTGTCAAGCCCATTTATATTTTTTAGTCTCTCTCGACCTTATCATTTATACAGTCGTAAAAAAAAAAAATCTTCAAAGGCAATACAGTGCTCTGAACCATTTATTTTGTTCCTTTGAGCTGGTTATAAGGGCCAGGGAACCTCTGGGCTGAATTTTTCTCCAGATAAATGAAAAGGAAGATAAAAACCCATACTTTTATTCTGTATGTCTTTTACAGATTTTCAGTTTTAGCCAAGATTCAAGTATTACAATCATGGATACATCTCTCATGCCACCAATAAGGTTGTGTCACCCTGAAAAGTGGCTCAGCTCTTAGAAGGTTAGCAGCAGTTTATGTCCTTGTAGTGGGAAGGGTAGAACAGGAAGATATGTAATGAGCATATAAATATCATACGAAGGTATTTCACTACACAGGGTAAAGTTTACTAATTTTGAGCAGTAATAGCAACTCAGCCCCTCCGTAGAGGCATGGCAGCATAAACACTTAGAATCAGTTCCTGCAGTCTTGCTCAGAAGGAAGTAAACTGCAATCAAATTGGAGGTTATGCAAACAGAAATACAAAGGCATCACTCTTGGGCCTAGCTGGCTTGAATGATGTTTTCCAGGGCGTATAGTGACAAGAGATTGCATCGCTTTTAAGAAGCCTCAAAAATAACAATTTCTTCAACCATTCCCATCATGTACTAGATGAGGAGTATAAGAAACCTGTAACCTTGTCGTTGTCAGGGATGTGATCTCAGATCTTGCTTTTCCCACAAAGTTTTTATAAATGAGAAGAAATAGCTTTCTTAACAAGTCTTGTCTGATCCATGACTCTCTCAATTATCAGAAGTAGATTAAAATGCTATACTTTATATGTGTTATTTTCCACAGGCACCTCAGCAAGCTTTAGTTTTTCACTCTGCAGTCTTCTGCAAGAATGAGAAGACTTAACTGCTGTTCTCTCCAATAAAAATTATTCTACATCCCAAAGGTTAGACCTAAATATTCTCAAAATCAATCACAATAGGATATGAGGTGTCTCTTTAGAGATCTGTGTTGTGCTGTACTTTAAATGCACTACAGGACAGGTGATCCAGGAGATAGAAATAAATGCCCTTGCCATATCAGACTTCCCATACAAAATACACCTTGCAACTCCCTCTAAAGTAATTAAAAAAGGGACTGAATGTCATGCAGTAACTAGGTTGGGAAGCCTGGTGGAATACAGAAGCATTTTCACAGATGTTTAGTAAGACAAGAACCACTCAAATAACAGCAACAGAAAGGTTACTTCAAACAGAAAGGCATGGTTATGATGCTCATAACCATTTGATCTTTGCAATGCTTCATTATGCTGCTTTTAAATCAAGATGCCTTGTTTCTTATTCATGGAGTGAATCAAACTTGATTTTCTTAAATAAAAAATATTTCTGAAACAACACATAAGAACATGAGATGCTATTCTGTTAAGTCCTTGGAAAGAAAGCATTCCCTTCTGATGGAGGCCATTTCAGCTATGCTTTATTTCTAGACTATTATGTTTGTAATTTTGACAGAAATTCCCACAACACTGGATAGAACACTTGATAGTTATCTTTTTGCTCCAAAATACAATCAGCATTTTTAGGGAGCAGCAAATATGCGTGCTAACAAAGTAGCTCCAAATACAGCAATAGCCCAGTTCCTTGAAGAATGTGCAGAGAGTAAGCTTCAATTAGATCCACTGTGATCCATACAGGTTTGTTTTGAGGCGCCCCTAAGAGATGAATCTCACATTCTATTTTGAGACTAGCAGAATCAATTCAATGGGCCCCATCTCCCTATTTTCTTCCTCCCATACATAACTAATGCTAAACAAGATTGCATAAGGGAAGAGATTTAGGAAAGCTATTTCTACTTCCTACTTCCCCCATCAACTTAATGGGCAGTTAGTTGCCAAGTGAATTGGACATATCCTGTTGCCAGCAGAAGTACAAGGTCATCGTTCTGTTCACTAATTTTCATGCCTCTACAGCCAACACAGCTTCACCAGGAGCAAGTCGTGCCTGACTAATCTAGTGGCCTTCTATGACAAAGCTACGGCGCTGGTTGACATGGGAAAAACATGGGAAAAACAACGGATGTCATTTTTCTGGACTTGTGCAAGGCATTTGACACTGTCTCACATGACATCCTTGTCTCTAAAATGGAGAGACACGGATTTGACAGATGGACCACTTGGTGGATAAAGAACTGGCTGGATGGTCGCACTCAAAGAGTTGTGGTCAATGGCTACATGTCCACATGGAGGCCAGTGACAAGTGGTGTTCCTCAGGGCTCTGTTCTGGGTCCAGTGCTGTTCAACATCTTTG
>JAAGNO010012968.1:33760-44970 GCA_033439905.1 Ceryle rudis | reverse complement strand
AAAGAAAAGAAAAGAAAAGAAAAGAAAAGAAAAGAAAAGAAAAGAAAAGAAAAGAAAAGAAAAGAAAAAAGAAAAAAGACTAGATGATAATACATCCATTGGAAAATACTACAGCAAAAATTAAGTAACCTCAGCTGTGGAAGAGGAAAGCTTGAAATGAAAAACTAAATAAAAAGCAGGCAAAAAAATGCTTCAACTTTACCAAACACTTAATCTGGGTTTTATGTTTCAAATCCTACACGTAAACTGTGCTAACCTCCATCAATGCTGACAGAAGCATTCTGGACAGCATCCAACTCTATGGGAGCAGCTGTGATCACCTAGTCACACAAAGTAACCAAGACCCCAGCATCTCTCAGACTCACAAATGAAAGTAAATAGTTATTATAGCTTTACCTATTCCCAGCATATCAAGGCACTGCACTGAGATAATTCTCATCAAGGTCTTTACCAACAACCACAACCTTTTTTGCTCAGTAATGAACACGACCTCTAGATAACAGGCACAAAACCAGGCCAATTTTTTAATACACTGCCATGGCAGATTTTAAGGAGTTCAATTGCCGTGTCTGTATGATACCTAAAATATTGATTTGATTGATCTTCATCTGGATTAGAAACCTGGTCTGTCCTACCAGTTTCCAAAACACAAACAGTGACTCTCTTTCAAATAGTTTTCATAATACCACAGTATAATAAATAAGTGACAATTTGCAAACTACAATATACAGAAAACTCAAAGCCCAGTTATCTTTTACCCTTATAAATCCAGCAACCATCTTCATCAAGAAAGAATAATCTATAATGCAGTCAGCAACTGAGATCACAACAGATTTTCTCTGAAGGAAACACATAAAATACACACTTCCATAATCTAAAAGAGCTCATACATTCTAGAAGCATTCCACCAGAAAATTGGATAGATATTTTAAAGGTGTTCTACTTATTTGAACCACGTTAGAATTTAATTCAACACAAGAAGAACCTCATGCCATCACACTGCTGCCACTCCCCCAAACAGACACCAGAATCTGTGCTGGAAAATTAATTCCTCCAACAACCTTCTCAGTAAATTCATCTTTTGAAATAGCCTCTCCAGAGTCTGATGTGCACTGAATGAATTCAGGTTGTGCCTCAAGTCACAATGTATGATTGCCAAAGACCTCCAGAACCACCACTAAAATACTCCCTAAAGAAAAGACATCAAAATCCTCAGACTCTTTACTTTCATTTCTTGAAGGCTATTATATCTCATCCAGTATATTCAGTACCTTTAACCAAAATTATGTGTGTGGAAATAAATAACCATTAAAGAATCAGAATAAAGGATGGAATGACCCAGCTACCAGTAGGGGAAAAAGGTATCTGAAAAAATAATTTCTTGATCATCTCAGTCTAGATCTTGATGAAATAGCTTACAAAGACAAACTTGGGAACTATGTTCATTATTTTATGAAATAGCAAAAATCATGGAATCAATAGGAATACTGTTTCTAGGGCATAAGTAACCACACAACCTCCACACATAGACCACATGCAGCTAACGTATATTTTAGTTGACTCTTTCTCCCTGTCTCTAGCAGACAACTATATCTCCCCCACTTCCATGTTAAGATTCCCTTCTTTCTCAGTCTTGCTGATATAATATCTAATTAAATCTAAACAAGTTTGTTCTCAAATTGTATTTATCTTTGAAGTTTGCTTTTTCTACTTCAGACTTGAAAGGCCTGCATCCCCGAATGCTTGGTCTGCTCCATATAATATACTGCCTACTTGCAAATAAAGTTTCAATAAAGTAATTAATTTTCTTCATCAGGAACACTGATCAGATGGATATATTAATGAATTGATCTTTTTAAAACCTCTAGAAATCTTTGTACAACCTTAAGTAAATTGCAACCCCCCCAAAAAAAAAACAAAAACAAGTAAAAAAAAAAAGTGTGAGCCTCTTCTTTATTAAATAATAGCTTTATTCTGGCTGTTTTCCAGTCCTTGCAGACTTTATTCAATCAGTGGAAGCTTGTCTAAATTTCTTATGCTACTCCATCCTGCTTGGAAGTATATTGTGGGTTCCTTATCAATTAGCTGCTTCTAATATTTTGAATGATCATTCCTGATCTACTCAGTAGACTTCCTCATGCTGTAAAGGTGATATTGGCAAATATCCATTTTATTCATTTGTTGGAATAGAGGGAGAATAATTGTTTAACCCCTGATATAGGTCACATTTTTTATTGTCATTCTCAATACATGAGCTGCATAAGGCATTAAAAACAGACTACTTTTCTACCCAAGGGAAAAATTTACATTTTATTAAAGCTATTGACTTAAACTAAGCCATTCTAATGACTGTCCTAAACATAGGGGAACAAGAAATAGTCTATTCAAGCACTTGATATAGATGCACAGAAATCTTCATATACAGAAAGACTTAAACAGGAAAGGTGATCAATTTTCTGCAACAGAAGTCCTGATTTGTACCCATTTAAAACTTTGTCTTTACACTGGAAATTTAGAATACATACTACAGTGAATGCTGTAAGAAATCTCGATACACATTGTTCATCCACTATCAGTTTGTCATTTTCCCTTGAGATTTTCTGCTTGTTTCACCTTTTGGTATATTCTTTGCTTTACAAGTCTGGTGGAAAGGAAATGAAGCCATGAGACGTAGGTCTGCCAAGGCTGACCAAAATGCCTAAGCTCAGCATTTTGACACACTACCTTAGCAGATCAAGGTGTTTCTTCTGTGTTTCCTTGTGTTCTGCACAAAAATAAATTCTGATACAATTGTGTAATTAATGTTCACAAAATACGCAGCAAGGACATACATATTTTTGTGTGCAGAATATTTTATTAAAATTGATGGAACTAGATGATCATAACTATTGTAAGCGTTACATATTTAGTATTTAACTGTTGATCTGTGTGCCATCTGCTCTCTCTTTTTATCAATAAAATAAACAGCAGAATTTTTTTTGGTTGATAACTTTCCAGCTAAAGGCATTTCATTGAAGCACTAAAGCTGCCAAGCCCACAGGTTTATACAGCTTTAACCATATCTGTTCTTCCCTGTTTCTCATTCTGGGCCACAGGTGTTATTCATTTAACCTGAGGCCATTGCTCCTACCCTTCTTTATAGGATCAGGTTCAAGCATCCCGTCAAGATTTTTCTTCGTCTTCACATTCCTTCTTTGAATGTAACATAGGCAGAACATTTTGGGGTGGTATGGAGTAACTTCAAAGAATGGACTGAACTGAAGAGCAGATTAAATTTTTCCTTATATAACCTATTAGAAAGGTATACCAATCTTTTCTTTTGCCTTTTCTCTCTTCTGCTCCCCCATTAGATGGAAAAAATACATGTGGAACAACTACACAAGGTAGTTTTGACAAACTTTCATATTGTAGCTTGGCTTTTGACTCTGTGCATGCAAGCTTCTAGGCAATTCTGATAGCTAAATAAGAAAAAACCCACCTCCGTTATAACTTGCACACCAGACTGTAATGTCTATGAAAGGTTACAGCTAGACTTGCAGAAAAGAACACTGTAATTATATATAGTAATGGCATTATAATTGTACTATAGTAGTTGCATTACTATATAGTATTATGAAGTGATTTTATTGGTGGTAACAAAAAATGGTGATTATTTTGACCTAAACTGGTTGAGACTTTTTAAGAGCTAATGATAACAAGTGGCTCCCAAGTCTTGCAGAACTCCTGCTAGTACAGGGAATCTGGTTGTCTACATGGGGCTATACCAGTCACAGACTAACTGAAAGTAATTTCCCTTAAGACAGCAAATTCCAACCTGTGCCACAGCATATGCAGATATTCAGTAGGAAATCTCTATCTGACCAGGATATTCTTTGCTTATGGGAGTTGCTGTAGGCTTTGCCATTGAGGATAAACCAAAACAAGCAATGCTACTATGCTGCTTCAGATTCAGATATGGCGACACCTCCCATTGCACTGTAGCTTAGCTTCCGAAGAGTTTGTAGGTCAGGTATGGAATTTTTCAGACTTGTCTGTAGAATTTCTATTGCTATGCCTGTTCTACTCAGTGGCAGTTTCTTTGTTTTATTAGTGTCTGAGCCATTCTCCTCATGCCAAGAGTTAGTCCATGTAGATATTAAACAGTAGTTCAATTTATATATGAGCTCTGGTGTGATTTGAAGTTTAACAAAACATGGAGCATGGCAGTGTAAAGAAAGAAAAGAATGCTTGTCAGAAAACTGAACACACACTTGGAACTGCAGCTGAACAACCCTGTGCTCACTGCCTTCTTGCTGTCCCTCAGATAAGATTCACTATGTAACTGTGACTGGCTAATTAAGGACACAGTGTAGCAAATAAATCTAAAGATCTTTATGCTCACCTGTTAGATTTTGTCCCAAAATGAATGAGAAATACTTTCAAGGTCCAGATCAGCAGAGAGATGGCATGAGACATGCTTCTGTGAACCTCATACCATTGGTCTCAGACCATTGATCCATTCTGTCCAGACCCCTCTCTAGAGCCTTCTTACCCTCAAGCAGATCAACACTCCTGCCCAACTTGATGTCTGCAGACTTACTGAGGGCTCCCTTGATCCCCTTGTCAGGATTGCTGATAAAGCTATTAAACAGAACTGGCTCCAGTACTGCGCCCTGGGGAACACCACCTGTGACTAGCCACCAACTGGATTTAACTCCATTCACCACCACTCTCTGGGACCAGCCATCAAGTCAGTTTTTTATCCAGCAAAGCATACATCCTTCCAAGCCATGAGCAGCCAGTTCCTTCAGGAGAATGCCATGGGAGATGATGTCAAGCACTTTACTAAAGTCCAGGTAAACAACATCCACAACCTGTTTTTTGATCCAATAAGCGGGTCACCTTGTCATAGAAGGACATCACTTTAGTCAAACAAGACCTGCCTTTCATATACCCATGCTGATTGGGCCTGATCACCTGGTTGTCCTGTACATGCCATCTGATGGCACTCAGAATGACCTGCTCCATAACCTTCCCTAGCACTGAGGTCAGACTGACAAGCCTGCAATTCCCCAGATTCTTCTAGCAGATGGGCATCACATTTGTTAACCTCCAATCAACTGGGACCTCCCCAGTTAGCCAGGACTGCTGGTAAATGATGGAAAGTGGCTTGGTGAGCACTTTCACCAGCTCCCTCAATACCCTTGGGTGGATTCCATAGACTTGTGTATGTCCAAGTAGCATAAGCAGGTTGCTAATTATTTCCCTATGGATTATGGGGCCTTCATTCTGCTCCTTTTCCTCATCCTTGGTAACAGCATCCAATAAAGGGTGGAGATGCTCCCTGGTTCTTTTTTTGTTGTTTTTATATTTGTAAAAACACTTTTTATTATCTCTTGCAGCAGTGGCCAGGCTGAGTTCTAGCTGAGCTTTTGCCCCTCTAATGTTCTTTCTACACGACCTAACTAAATCCCTATACTCTTCCTGAGTAGCCTGCCCCTTCTTCCAAACGTGGTAGACTCTCTTCTTTCTCTTAAGTCCCAACAAAAGCTTCCTGTTCAGCCAGGCCAGTCATTTTCCTCGCCTCATGTGTCTTATGACACATGAGGACATGAGGACAGCCTGCTCCTGTGCCTTTAAGAGCTCCTTCTTGACAAAAGTCCACCCCTCCTGGACCCCTTTGCCCTCTAGGACTGTACCCCAAGGTACTTCTCAGCCAGTGTTCTAAACAGGTTCAAGTCTGCCCTTCGGAAGTCCATGGTAACAGTTTTGCTGACCCCTCTTCTTACTTGGCCAAGAATTGAGAACTCCATCATTTCATGGTCACTAAGCCCAAGACAGCCTCCAAAAACCACATCGTCCATCAGACCTTCTCTTTAAACAAGTCCAACAAGGCACCTCCCGTGGTGGGCTCACTTACCAGCTGAGTCAGTCATTCAAACCAGTCATCCAAAGGTCCTGATGTCTCTTTTGATTGCCCTTGAACATCTTGTTGTCACTTCATTACTGCCTACCTGAAAAATCATTAATGAATAAGAAGATGAGAATAGTGTCAGTGTAGGAAGCTTTCTCTTCACATATTTGACCTTGTTCTCAGGAATGCAGCAGACTTCCCTAAGAAATGGGTCTGATTTGCATATTGGGCCTTCCATTCCCTTCAGAAGGGAGACTCCTATGACAATGTCTGGTCTTCTTTGATGCAGAGTGTAGGCTGACAACCTCAGCGACACTTCCAAGCTAGATGAACCATCCACTTGCAAAGCCTCATGCCTGTTATGCAAGGATACCATGGAAGGTGGGGTAGTCCCTGCTGCACCAGGCAGGAACTTATTGACAATGCTTCCCGTCTCTTTCTCTGTTTTATATTTCCTGATTTTGAACAAGCAGAATCCTGCTATTTCTTGCAATTTTGATGAGTACACATGTGGATTGACTTTTGCATTAACGCAATGGCTAATTGTTCTAACATTACTAGTTTGGGCTGCTGTTGAACACTCTAAAACATTTCAGTACTTGGGTATCTAAGAATGTCCACATAAGCCTGCCTGCTTGTCCCCATGCATCTGAGGAACAACTGAAGAAAGGTGTGTGGTTGCATGTACAAGAGTAAAGTAAGTGGTAAGTAGTAGTCAGATGTGTATTTGTATTGAAATATGGATATTTGTATTCAGATATTTGTATTGAAATACATTCAACTCAAATATCTGCACAATAAACACTGATGTGAATAAATTAAGAAACAGTAAATAAACACAAGATCATTGGTAGGTCTCACCATGAAAAGGGAGCACTAAATTTATTTATTTCATGAGTATAAATTGATACTATTCAAAGCCAGAACCCAGAATAATGTATCAAGGTGCACATTTTAATTATCAGCCAGGGGCCTATTCCTCTAATTAGGCTTTCCTCCATATTCATTTCATATACCAGCTTTGCTGATGGCAGAGAAAGGCTGATGCATATTTAGGAACCAGAGGGAGAAAAAAAAAAAAGAAAGAAAATAAAAGAGGAAGAACAGGAAATGAGCTAACCAGGCATTAAGTAAGGTTATTGCCTTGCTTTCATCTGGAAATGTCTGAAGGGACCTTTTCTTCATGCCACTTGGGAAGAGTATCTGAGGATACTTAAAGTCTGCCTCAGGATAAAGCATGTTCTAAAATCAGATGAGAGAGATCTACTGAAGCCACCCTATTGTTGTAATTTATTCATATTCTGTGCTTTAGTTGTGCAACTGAGTCACTTCAAAGGTGATTGAGAGATAAGGGCAAAGAAAGAATTACACTAATGAACACCTGTGTAACAGAGACATTAATCAGAATTTTAGTCCCTTCCTGATTAGGGGATAAGAATGCAAAGATTTGAGATACAATGCACACATAAAAAGGAATATCTGACATTGTTGTCTAGTAATGTGATCAAAGGAAAAATTAGCAGAGGTGAGCTAAACTTAAAGGCTTTGTAGACCCTGCCTGCTTTTGACTGCAGTCTCCTCCTGTTCTCCACCTTCAGATGAAGAGCAGGTGGAAGAGCAATAATTGACAAGCTTGTTTTTGAAATATTTATTTAATAATGATCAACAGTTAAGTTTAATTAAACACACGTAGAAGAAACAGTGAAAGAGACTTGAGGGGTTTTTTTTGTGGTACTTCTTACCAGATGCCACCGGAGTCAGTGTAATAAGGTTTGTACATATGCATTTGTATATTTTGACACTGAAGATAAAACCCAACAAAGCAATGGAAGTAAAACTACAATAGAACTTCTTTATTTTTTAAGAAAATATGAGGAACTTTGTCTTGACATTCTTCAGAACAGGAGGTAGGAGAATGAGTAATAGCTGTGGCTGCTTGGGGTGTTTGCAGTGACATGCTGTTTGCTATTAACCAAGACAACGGGCACAGCAGCAGGTAAAATTCTAAACCTTTTTTTAGAAGTAGTATCTCTAAGTGATTTACTGGAGTTTACTTGTCTGCATTCAAACTGATTTTTAGAGTCATCAATCATATCTACTAATAATAAATTTTACCATCTGTATTTTAATTGTGTCAGATAAATAGACTGAGACCTGCTGTAACTTTTCTTTTTCTTTTTTTTCTTAAATCACTGTATAAATATGTAATTAGGAAAAACTACAGATATGCTGGTAACATAAAGCAATCTCTCATGTACTTAGAGCTTAGAAGTGATGAGTTGTAGGTGGAGCCTCACCCAAATATGACAGTGAGGAAGGCAAAACAACCTGAAAATAAAACTGTTGATAAACCCAAGAGGAACTTGTAAGCCTTTAGAAGGGACTTCAGTGCTGTGTATACAGCAGTTTGTCATTTTTCTTGTCTTATTTAAAAATAGCTCTTTAGATTAACTGTACTCCTGCCTTTGAGCTACTGAAAAGCAGCTGCATTTTGAAATGTCATGATAATTGGACAGTGATTTAAAAAAACCACTAAGTCTCACTATAACTCACTATAACTTCCTATTGCTAAGGTACCACTCACTAATTACATGCAGATGTATTTGTGCTCAGTGAGTTATTAGTATTCATCAGTGTACAAAGAGAAAAAACATCTCTTGACTCTCAGCCACCACAATAAGGTACATGATATTTTCCTGCTGTGCCAGTCAGGACATGAACTTCCCTTTCTGTCTTTTTCTTTTTTTTTTTTTTTTCAAAGCTTTAGGTGACCGAATGATTCTTCAATGAAAAAAGAAACTTGCCCTCTATCACTAATATACAACTTCTCATATATTGGCTGGTACAATTTTGGGGAAATGTTTAAAAATCTGCAATTTAGCAAGGAAAGTCTAACACACGCACGCACAAAAAAAAACCAAACCCCCAAAAAACTCACCAAACTGTAACTCATTGCATTGGAAGACTGTTTTCCCCCTCTGTGTAGCTATCAGATTTCAATTCATTGTTGCACATGCTTTATGTTGGTAACTTCCTCATTCAAACCCCAGCAACAAGTTTAATGCTTATTTCCTGCTGTCTTCTGAAAAGGCAAATCTTTCTACAGGGCAAAGTTCAACCTACTAGTCAGCTTAATCTCTTCTACTTTCACCTGCTTCTTTGCTGATCCAGGCTTCTGTGACTGAAAATATGGCCTCATTATTGGATAAAACAATTCCCTCTGGTTTAGGATTCTTGAGTGGGAAAAAAATTAATTATTTTATAACAAGGCTCAACTTTCTGCCCTTATTTGAAACTACAGAATCTACATGTAAAACATATAAGTCATTATGTTGTGAACTTCCCAGTTTTTACTTATATAAAACAATTTGCTAGAATGGGTGAATGTGAAAGAATTAAGTTCTCTGAGAGGGGATGGGTTTCCTTAAAATTTTAAGGTGAAAAATTGCAGGTGCACATCCCACTTCAGGTTATTAGATCTGTTGACCTTAACATCTTCTTATTATGGTTTCCTGTTTCTATTTAACTATAGTTTTTGTCCTGAAGAAAAGAGATATTATATATGCCACTGCGTGTGTTGAATGTTTCCTTGGTACCATTCTGTGGTATTTGCAGCCCTCTTTGACATTATCAAATGGATTGACATTTCAAATATTTGCAGTGCTCAGCGGGTACTAATTCAGTGAAGATGAACCATGGGTTGCTCACATAGTGGCGCAGCAAGTGATGTGTGTCTATTTAATCACAGCTGCCAAAATGAGATCAAAAGGCACTGTGTTGTTAAACCCTTAAAGCTGCTGTCACAGCAGAGAGATCAGGAGGGGCCCACCACAGGAAGCAGAGTAAAGAAGAAACTTGGGCTTGCTGCAAATGGAATTCTGCTGTTGGCTGTGTCTCGGTTTGCTTTGAGTGAAGATGAATAAAAGAGGCATTCTAGAAAGCAGCTGCACAAATGAACTGCACCTGGCCAAAACTCTCTCCCATGTGGATTTGTCCAGTGCCAGGAGGACCAAGAGACATGTCATTAAATGATTTTCTATGATACATTCTTCCCTAGATAAATAACCGTTTTAACCTCACTTACAAATATTATTTAATTTCATTAGTTTTCTGTCAGAAACAGTACTTGTTCAGCTTCTAGCTGGTATTCAGCATTGTGTCAAAGTTTCCTGCAAAGCCAGAGTTTAACCACAGCAGATACTTATTTGCCCTAGACCAAGATCTTCTTAGTCGGTTTTCCTTTACCTGCCAAGTACCTTCTTTTCTAGCCAGGAGAGGGCAATAGCATCCGCCAGCTGCTGTGCAGGAGCAGGAGAAGGCTTATAAGTGAGGTAGACGATGACATAGAGGGTGAGGAAAGAATTGGTCATGAAGTAAGTGTTGCTAATAGACTGTCTAACTGTTTTGTAGTCATTTGTATTTTTAGAAGCATTAAGACTGTCATCTTTTCTAAAGATTATGCTTTAAATTGGCACTGTTTATAACTTTTAGTTTTGATTTAGTTAATATCTGTTTATAGTGCTTAGGGGAGCTTGAGTTTTCAGACAGGAAGTCTTGCAGTCTTTGTGTGTGGCTTCTCTTTGCCATTCCCACTTCCATTCAGTGGGTCTTGCTCTATCCATAAATATGTTAGTTACAGACCATGAGGTTTTAAGTCTCTCTTGTGAGCTAACAGAGCCCAGTTTTGTCAGTGGATTCACTGGTTCAGGAGCACTTTCTTTGCACCAAAGATGTCATTTCTTCCTGAAGGCTACAAAAATAAATATGGCAGGCATAAAAGATGTCAAGTCAGCAAAGTCTGAGATTGCTCTTTTTGTAACCATGTGAATGGTTTCTGCTCCATCTGACTTGAATACCAACTGTTCTGCAAAACTATTGGCTACAAATAAGGTAAAACTAAAGAAAATTCTATAGCCTGTGTGGGATAGCAAAACAGTCTACAAAGCAAGCAGAACACTAGCAAGATGTTTGTTTTTTAAAAAAAGAGATACAATTCTTTTACTCCCACTCTGCAGAGGAATGAAGTAAATGCCATTGTACTCGTTCAACTCACTTAGGATTGAACTCACTCACAATGATCCATAAGTATCACTCATTCTATCATTATGCCTATATTTACAAAAAAAAAAAAAGCCACCTATTTCCAGTAGGAATATTTATTATTTAAATTAAGAATATTAAGAAGGATAATTGTAGTGTTCTTATTCCCGGTTTTTGTTGTTGTTGCTTTTGGGTTTTTTTGTTTGGTTGGTTTTGTTTTTTTCTTAATACCAAATAAGAATATTAATTTCAAAATATAAAAAGTAGAGTTATTCCT